>JARHVA010004605.1:50000-202500 GCA_037957365.1 Torreya grandis
ATTCCAAAGTCATGAAATTATTTTGGGAAGTTTATCAGCTTTTTAGTGAAGTAACAACTTGGTAATCAAACAAGAAGCTTGATTTGAACCTCAACTTAACCACCATCACTTGAGAATAGATTGTGATACCATTTAGGTCATGATGTATTTCATAGATTTACTTTGATTAAAATCTTATGTATTTTTAGAATCTTAAGCAAGGTGATTTGATGGTGAATGGATATTGGGAATAATTCACCAAGATTCTTAAGTAAGTACCTTAATAACATGTAGATGAGAGGTTAAAAATCGTGAAATTCATCATGGGATTGAAACCCCAAATAGTTTGTGAAGTAGATTTGTATGGTTGGTAAAATATGAAAATGAGTTAAAGGTTAGAGTTGACAAGTGTCTAATTGAAATAGATATTATATTTCCTAAGTTTACTACAATAGTATATCTTTATGCAGCACCATTGGGATCATATGATGTGATCCCAGGAGTCAATTGGCTTACAAAGCATAAATCCAAGGTTGACTACTTTTTAAAGAGGGTTGAGTGTCAATATGATTTTAAAAATCATACAAAATTTTAGGGTGAGAAAAGGGAGTTGAAGTTAAGAATTTTTTTTATAGTTTAACTCAAGAAAGCTCAAAGGAAGGGATGTCAGGAATTTATCATTAAGATAAATGAGATGGAAGAATATAAATAACCATCTATCAAAGATTATCCTTTTCTAAGAAACTTTTTTGACATGTTTTTAGAATAATTACCAGTATTTCCACCTAAATGTAAGTTTTATTTCTAGATTGATATCATACTTAGATTAGAACCTAGTCTAAGGCACCGTACAGGATGGCAACCACTAAATTGGTTGATTTAAATGCATAACATTAGGAGTTATTCTCAAAAGGTCTGATTTGACCAATTGTGTCACCATGGGGTTCTTGAGTTGTCTTTGTCAAGAACAAGGATGACACATTATGCTTATTCATAGACAACAATATGCTGAATAAAGCAATGATCAAGAAAAAATATCCATTGTCATGCATTAATGATCTCTTTGATAAAATGCGAGGGGAAATAATCTTTTCTCAAAAAATTTCTTAGAGTAGGGTATCACCATTTGAGGATATGTGAAGAGGATATTCTAAAAAAAATGTTCAAGACTCAATGTGGGCACTACAAGTTCATAGTTACCATTTGGATTGACAAATACTCTAGCATGATTTATGAATATAATGAACAATGTGTTAAGAGATTACCTAGATCATTTTGTTTTGGTATTTATTGATACATCCTCATTTATTCCAAGAATGAGGAAGAGAACTTACAACATATAGAACTGGTTACAAAATGTTTGCAGAAGCATAAATTATATGGTAAGTTGTTTAAGTGGAAAATTTTCCAAAATAAAGAATAGTATATAAGACACATTATCTCTAAAGATGGTATTTTAGTATATCTAGTAAAGTTAAGAGCCATAATGGATTGGATGGTACCAAAGAATGTGCATGATGTAAGAATTTTCATGGGATTAGTGGGCTATTATAGGAAATTCATTCTAAATTTTTCTAAGATAGACAATCCAATTAATTCTCTTTAGTAGAAGAATCACAGTTTAATCTAGTCAAATAAGTGTGAGGTAGCCTTTCAAAAATTGAAAAAAAGACTTACTTTCACACCAGTTCTAAAATCTCCTAATCTTAGTGATCAATTCTCAGTGATCATTGATGCATCTAGTGATGGAATTAGAGGAGTTATTATGTAGGATGGTTTAGTGTTAGCCTATAAGTCTAGAAAAATGAATCCATACGAGGTGAATTATGCCTCTCATGACCTTTAACTTATGGAAATTGTACATGATTTACAAATTTAAAATCATTATCTTTTCAAAAAATAATTTGACCTCAAGACTCATAACTTGGGACTCAAGTACATCTTCACCCAACTTAATATGAATACTCATGAAAGATTATGGTTAGAGTTCTTATATGATTATGATTTCATTATTAATTATATCAAAGGCAAGGAAAATAGAGTAGTTGATGCTCTAAGCTATAGTAGGTACATAACAGTCATGATTACTATTGAGAGTAATTTTAGGGATCAAGTGATTGAATTCTCACTAGCAGATGAATTCTATGATCAAGTCAATAAAGCATTATCTGAGATTGCTTTAAATTCTAGGTTTAAGGGTTTTAGGATAGAGAATGATGATATTTTATAGTATAATGATAGGATGTATGTAACTAATAGGGATAATCTAAGGATCATAGTGATAAAATAACTACATAATACCCCATATTTAGGATATCTAGGAGTAACCAAACTCATGGTTGAGCTTACACCTCTATATTTTGGAAAGAAATCAAGAGAAATGCAACATATTTTGTATCTCATTATTTGAAATTTTAGTGTGTGAAAGTTGAACATGTGTATCTATATGGATTTCTATATCCACATGACATACTAGAATAGAAGTGACAGGTGATCAATATGGACTTTGTCCATGGTTTTATGTTATCATAAAACATGAATTACATAATCTTGGTTGTATTTGAGAAATTAACTAAGGTAGTTCACTTCATATCAAGAAAATTGACTAATTATGAAACTACGTCTATGCAAAGATTCATAAAGGTAGTGTATCAATTACATGGATTTCAAGAGAAGATCATTTTAGATCGAGATCTGAGGATGACTTCTAGGTTTTAGTTTACTCTAAATTTAGCTTTGGGTACTCAACAAAACTTTAATATTACTTAACACCCAAAAATTGATGGATAAATACAATGAATTAACCATATTTTAGAAGATATAATTCTTATATATTTCATGGATTAGCAATACAAGTGGGAGGACTACCTTCAGTTAATTGTATTTGCTTACAACAACTCATACCAATTAACATTAAAGATTGCTCTATTTGAGGCATTATATAGAAAGAGGTGTAAAACACCAATTAGTTGAGATAGGTTAGAAGATAGGGTAGTTCTTGGACCTGAGATGATTTTAGAAATGGAAGAGCAACTCAATAAAATTAGATAGAGGTTGACTGAGGCCAATGATAGATAGAAAAGTTATGTTAATCTAAAGAGAACTGCTAGATAGTTTTCTATAGGTGATAAAGTGTTTTTATGAGTTAAGCCATAGAAAAGATTGATTAAATTTGGGAAGTCAATGATACTTTCACCGAGATATGTGGGACCCTTCAAGGTTTTATAAGTGGTCAACCTTATAACATATAGGCTTGCATTACCACCAACTCTATGCATTACCACCAACTCTAGATCTTTTTCATAACATCTTCTATGTGTCTTATCTAAAAAAGTACATTATTGATCATTTAAATGTGTTGGATTGGAATGGTTTATAGGTTCAAAACCTAGGGTGGTAATGGTAGAACCCATCAGATTAATTGACACTAAAAAACTTCATTTGTGTAATAGAGAATTGTCATAGTGCAAGGTTCTATGAGACCAATATTCTAAAGATAGTGCCACTTGGGAGGACTATGATGAGTTTTATAAGATATTTCCATATTTTTTGCTTGATTTATTATAGTATATTATATTATTTTTTATTGAATAATATTTTTAATTCATAACTTGTGTTTGAATAAATGTCATCGAGACGATGACCAATTTTATGGGGGAAGGATATTACATCCCAATTTCTCTATAAGCTAAATAACTTGTTTTATCTATGGATTATTATGATTAATTAGTTGATTAAGTGATATTTTATTATATGACATACACTAATTATGGGATAGTTTGTGTTGCTTAATTTACATGATTAGTTACCATGAGTTAATACTAATTTAATATTTTGTATATTGTGATCATGTTTATACAACATTATTTTATGGATATAATGATGTTTAGGGCTAACTACCTTCATTGTCATGAGGTCAATATAGCAAAAATTCTTCCCTCAGAGTATGACGGAGGGAGAGCATCATCATAGAGGGTGGTTTGGATGGATGCATTAGGGGATGACATAGAAAAAATATGAAAACACTTACACACATAACTTAATATATCATGTTTTGTAATTAATTGTTTGATATAGATAGCATAGCATGTTTTGTACACTTTTATTTTAGGTGATTTTTAATATGATTTTTGGTATAATATTTATTTATAATGATGATCATGTTGATTGTTCAAGTGATTTCACTAGTTTTGTGGTCATCTTATTTTATCTTATATAATACAATTGTTTCGCTGAATGAGTGAATTCAGTTATGTTTACTTACCTTAATGCCTTGTTAAGTATGGATGCATAGTATAATGATATTTGATTTATAATATTTAAATAATAATAATTAAAGAATATTATTGTGTAGGCTAAATCTATATGTCAAAAGATATAAATAACAATAAATAACACTATTTTAAATATCTTTGTAGTCGATTATTTATTAACCCAAGTTTTGATATATATATATATATATATATATATATATATATATATATATGAATGCATTTTTATTAATTGTAAGTGATTTTAGTAAATCATTGTATTTATATGTATGTTATTGGATAGCATAGTAACATGAAACTATAATCTTATAATATCTAAGAGTATTGTCATGTAATATAATCATTATTCTATTGTATTTGGTTGATGGTCATTACATGCAAATACATTAGTCATCGAATAATTGATAATATTTGCATGGAATAAACTTGGGGACTATGTGACTTAAGGTTTAGTTGGTCGATGATTATTTGTTAATTCATTGTCATGCATATTTTATAAAGAATATAAAATGATTTTTTATGGGATCCAATAGAAGCCTCAAGATGATTAGGGTTACTAATCATCTTTTGACTTTATTTAATCACCATTTTCAAGGAAAATATGGAGGTTATTATGTTTACATCATGACGGATTATAGAAATTTGATGAGCAATTTATACATGCATTTATATATTCAATTAAAGTGATCATTAATGGTGGAGAGTAAGATAATGAAAAATAATAAAATGAATATAGTGGGGGCTATGGATAGCATAGTACAAGATATAAAGGAGAAATTTGAAGAAAGAGAAGAGATGATAATTTGAAGGAAAGAGAAAGGAATTCATACATCTTCTTTGGAATTCATAGGTAGGTTTTGTATTTCAATTCCTCTATGAAATAATGAATGGGGTTTCAAACTAAGTTTAGGTTACTAGTTTTTCGATGTTAAAATCTAGATATTAATGGGTGGTATGTGGAGCCTTATGGAAGGCTTTCCCTCCACATAACCCTACATTTGAATTAGGGTAACCTAAGGGTTTTAGGTAAATCCATAGAAATTCTATGACTTTAAACTTATATGAAAACTTGTCTTAAACACTCTCTCAGCTCCAAAACCTTTGCTCATAAATAGGGAGATACTCTTGATGGGTATATACTTGTGGCTCAAGCTAGATTATTTGAATCAGTTGTGTATATTCTTTTTGGGTATTTGAGATATGAATTGAAACTTTAGATAGTTTTTAGGTTTGACTATGTATGCACCTATTTGGAGTTTAGATAAAAAAATGTGAAATTCATTATACAATAATGGGTCTATGAATATATATACAAATATATATAAAATCATATATGTGTAAATATGATGAGATATATATACACACATAGTCATATACATTTGTATATGTATAAATATATTTATATATGTATACCTAAACTTGATTAGAAGGGATTTATGGATGATTGTGTACATATAAATTTATATGTATATCTCTATATTTTGACTATATGCATATACATTTATATGCAACCTTGTATTATGAAATTAAAAATATTTAATAGATGATAATATGCATTACATTGAGAAGTTGCTTGTTTAGGCAAATTGGGGTTATGGTTTAGTTTGGGTTATGTTGATTTTAGTATCAAATACATAGAGATTCATATAAAGCTATACTATTGACTATGTTATAAAAAGTAGTGGCAAGCATAATTGATTCATTTTGGCCTTGGGAATTTGTTGGTTTGGTCATTTTATACAACCCAAGTACAAGTAAATGAATGATTGTATATGGAATTTGTTTATGGTTTTATACATATATCATATTAAAAAATTTTATAGATATTGTAAGTTGTAATTGAGTTCATTATATGTTAGAACTATGCCTATCATAAATATGACTGTGCTTTCAAAATTTCCATTTAAATTCTAAAAAATTTAATATAGTGAAATTAGGGATTCGGTATGAGTATTTATATGTATAAAGGCACAAAATTTATAAAAGATATTTTATGTTGTTATAATAGAAGACCCAAATGGGGCCTAGTTGACTGTCTATGGATTTTAATCATATACATTTTGTGTATATGAAAATATCAAAATGATTGAACTAGGAATGGTTTGTTTAATTGAATGGAACAAATGGTTGGATATATGTTATATTTGGATTTTGTGAAAGTTTTTATGTTTGATTTAAACAAGTATAAATGTGGGGAATTGTTTAGTTTTTAAAAAGAGGCTATGGGGTTATTTTAATGACATGATGCATACATTATAGTATAGAGAATACTCTAAGTCATGGACAGTGGATGTGTACTTAGAATATACCATATACAATAAATAATTGTATTGTATTAAAAGTGATTTGAATATTTTTAATATATATGTGGTATAAATGAATGGTTTTTTATTATGTAACATATTGAGTTTGATTATACTCAGTTGTATTGTGTTTGAAAACATTATTACCATTTGGTGTTTAATTGATTGCTTGAGATATATTATAATGTTATGGATATAATCATTAAAATAATGTATTTATGATATTGAATATAAGAAATTATGATGTTTTAGACTGGCTTTATTTATATGTGGAATATAAACTATATTTATAAGCTTGTGATATATTATTGTTTCATGGATAAATAACATTATAATTTACTTAGTACGATAGGTAACTGTTAGTTTTGATGTGGTCATACTAGGATGGTATATTTAACCCTTTTTTGGATTCTATTTATTATATGTAATAAACTAGATGAATGGATTCATTTCACTTCATTTGGCAGATTAAATGATTATGTGTGATAATTCTATAATTAGCTTAATTTTGATATGTTAAAGAGTAATGTTTTTGAATTAATCTATTTGTTTTAATATTATTATATATTTTTACCAAATTTTACATTCATGATCCTATTTAAGCAGTGGAAAAATTTCACTAGTTTAATTAGTGCCATCAATGTAAGATGAGGTTTAAGGTGTGTATGAATTTAAATGATCTTAGAGATCATTTATTATTGAAAATTTTGGCCAAAGAAATGTTTTATAAACTATGTTATTTCATATTTTGATATAGTTTTCATATTTATGTGATATCATATTAGAACAAATTTCTTTATGGTATAAATTATGTATTATATATGGATCGTCCCCTTATTTGGGAGATAGTGTAGGGCATCTATGGTCTATTGTTGGTATGGAAAAATTATCGGATGATGATTTACTTCCAATTTGGACTACTATACTTGAGACTAAATTGGAGATTACATATTGATATTAGATTCATGGAGAATCTCCTCATATGAGCTTTGTCTCATGTTTTATCATTTGAGATATTATTATGTATTACTAAAAACTATGAAATATATACAATATACTTCTATAACACTGGATGTAATGTTATATTAGTTGTGGCTAAATTTTTAGTATTTCATTTATGATGATATGAAATATTTATTATTTTTTCAATATGATCATTTTTCTTTATTTATTCATAGTGATCCTTAGCTAAGTGGATTAACTATAACATATATGGTTAACTAAATTAATATTTTTAGTTAAAGATCACTAGTTATGTTTCTCATGGTGAAATATATATGTTGAATATATGTATTTATTTATTTATTTTCAAAATACTACAATATTCCAATAAAACCCAATGGGGTTGTTACACTCTTGATAAGTAATAATTTTCCCACTTGAAAGAGAAGTTTCCCTTTCCAACCATCAAAACTTCTTTGAAATATTTCAACTAATGGATTATAAGAAGTAATAGATAGATTATTACTAAAAATAGGTATTCCCAAATATGAATAAGGTGCAAGCTTGAATTGGCAACCCAAGATTAGAGAAATTCTAGTTTGCCTAATCAATGGCACTCTGAAAAAAATAAATAGAACTCTTATCAAATTTTACCTACTGATTTAAAGCTCTTTCATACATAAAAATAATTTGTTTTATCACCCTTACTTTATATATGTAAGCCTCTACCAAAATAATGGTATCATCATCAAATTATTGATGGGAGACCTGATCAACATTCCTAGCTAGATTAACACCTTTCAGATCTTTTATTTACACAACATTTGAGATAAATATACTAAAAATTTTAGCCATTATGATGAAAAGGAAGGGGGATAGTAGATCCCCTTGTCTCACTCCCTTGACACTCCTAAAAGAAATTTAAGAAGCTTCATTCATAAGAACCAAAAACATACAAGAGGAGATACGAGACCTACTAATTTTCTTGAATTTGTCTCAAAATCCAAATTAGTTCATGACTCTATCTAAAAAATTCTAATCAAGTTTGTCATAAGCCTTATACATATCTAAGTTTATCACTATTCCATCACTATTAATCTCATCTATAGAGTTGATTTATTTATGAACTTCAATAATCCCATGTTGAATTTGTCATCCTAAGATAAAACCCTCTTGTTGAGCCTTGATAATCACTTTCATAATTGGTTGTGACCTTATAGAAAATAACTTAGTGATAATCTTATAGATGGAGTTACAAAATTTGATTGAAGGGAAATCAAAGAAGTTCACCTCTCCCTCCTTAGGAATTAAAAAAATTATGATTAAATTATTTTATAAACTAAGTGGAATCAATGAATTTTTTGACCACATCAACCACATCATCATGAGTGATGTCTCAAAATTTATAGAAAAGGCTATAGGTAAACCATTAGGACCAGGATATTTATCCAAATTCATTTTGGAGATGATAAATTTGAGGTCTTCATTTCATGTAGATGAAATAAGAGGTTCATTATCTCCCTGAGTTACCAGTTTAAGAATAACAGGAAGAAATTCTTGATCAAATTTGATATTTCTTCTTAAGTCATTCTTAAATAGTTTTTTGAAACAAAATACACTCTCCTGATTAATGAGATCTATATCATAAGTGATTTAACCTTAAATATATAAAATTTCCTTGATGGTGTTTTAATATCCATGTTTTAATTTTGATAAATGGAAGAAGTGGGTGTTCTTATCCCCCTCGAGCCATATATTTCTTGTTTTTTTATCTCGACAAACTCATTTCCCTTACAACTACAGTGTGATACTCACAAAGAAGTTATTTTTCCTTATTTTGAGTGTCTAAATCATATCCATTTCTTTCTATCTCATGTATTACAAAAATTATGTGATGTATTACAAAACTTGTATTCTCTAGTGTATGTACAAGGTTTGAGTTGTGCGTTACAACTAGATCAACTTATTTAACCTAGTTTTCTATGTGTTTATTTAAATTTATCTATTAATTAACACTAGATCATATGGATTCATAACTTCCAAAACCTATCTTTATCCTCATAACATAGTCAACACATTTGATTGTGTCTCTCATAGTTTTGCCTTCTACTAAACATAGTCATTTTATCTGACCTAGTCTCTCAAAAGCTAGTATTCATTTTTTTTAAACAAAACATAGTCAAACCATTTGACTATTTCCTTTCCTAGATATTTATTTGGTCTTCATTACAAATTTAGTCAACCTAATAAACTTTGTACTGCTTGACCAATTCAGTTCTTCATCTTGAAATCTTGCTTAGTAAATCTAGTTTTGTATCTAGCTGATGTTTTTCCTATTTTTCACTTTTCCCCTTTAGTATTAGATCCTCATTCAAAGAATCATGAAATACCTTATTACAATATTTTTATAAAAACCAAATCTATTTACATGATATGTGTGGTATTATTTTCTAACTACTTTTTTTAATCTTAGAGGATACATACACTTGGTGCACCTTATCTCACCTTTCATCTTTAGACTGCAATATGGTTCAAATTACCCCAATTAATAATACTGATGGATCATATCCATTTCACACATTTCAAGATAATTTTATCTCTAAATTACTTATTACATTATAGTGTAAATTGACACAATCTTAACCAATAAACCTATAGGAAATATTTTGAACATCAATAACTCACCACCTAAAAATCCTCCTCCCAAAAACCCTTCCTACCAACTTTAACAATCCACCTTTAAACACTAATAATCCCAATCCACCAATTCACACAACTAAAATTATTTCATAAATAGTTTAAAAAATGAATATTATGAAAACATATAATACTTCTCAAATGATGCAAATGAAACATCATTTATTAAACATGGATAATCAACCTCATATTATCTTACCTAAAAAAACCAAAACTTTATCCCTCCACCTCTTAGATATGACATAGTAAATATCATTCCCCAACCCCTTATCCACATCAAGATACTCCAAAGTATTCAAAATGATCCCTTACCTCCTCCCATCATTGTTTATATTGATATTGGAAATATCTCTCCAAATATTAAATATGATGAGACAAAAGACCCCACATACTTTCTTAAATAATTTGGAAATATTTAAAAATAGTTAATTCAAACCAACACCTTTGATACCACCAAACTTATACTTAAAACATTCATAGGAAATGTATTATAATGGTATAATCAACTCTTTTGACACTTCATATGGCAACTTGAGGATTTATTCAATCCTATAGTAAAATAATTTTAACATAATGATCTTCCTAAAAATTATCTTAGTCATTTTATCAATGATAAACAATCCCCTTATGAATTATTTCATGAGTTCATTAAATGATGGAAATATTTAGCTCATAAATTTGATCATTAAAATGACTAGTGATAACTTATTTAAACTATTTGTAACCACCTTAACACCTTCCCTTCAATATAAGGTTTGAAATTTTTCTCCCCAAACTCTAAATGATGAAATTAATCAAGATAAAAGAAAAGAATTTATAATGAAACAATTTGAGCCCAATCATAAATCCATCAAGGGATCTTTCTAAAATTCCACTAATATAATTACTAACAATCATCCTCAAATAAAAATAGGAGTAGTCAAAGTGGGTAACCCCAAAGCTTCCCATACAACATTAATAGATCAACAAATGAATCAATTATTAGCTCCTTCTAAACCTTTTGCCTACATTAATAATGCACCTACATGGTATGATCCTAAATTTTTTTTTGGTTTCACACCAATGTTGGGGGAGTGCACAAAGATGGGGAAAAAAAGGTGGCCTACCCATGGACATGATTTTTTTTAATTTCATATTTATGAAATTCTATAGATAATTTTAGATATCTACACTCCAAATTTGAAGATGGTATAAGAACATGAAATGTAGCATTTTGAGTCTAGTTTTCAAAACACTATATTTTTTATAATGGTTAAGTATAACTAGGTCAAACATCTAAAATTTGAAGATGAACTATTTTTTCATAAAACATAGTAGATACATGGCCATGATGTGCACCATTTTTATAGCAACCTTTAATATTATTTTAAATTCTTTGGGTAAAATTTAGATAAGATATTATATTAAGTCACCTATATTTTTTTATTTAATACACATTTATTTATGAATTTTACAAGTAAACAGATCCTAAAAATTGACAAAGAAATTGATAGTTGTCTATGTGACATGACTAACTACCTAAAAAAAACCAAAAATCAATTTTTTTTGAATGTGTGTAGAATTAGGCCTACTTGGTCACCATATAATTTTTTTTCACTTGGATAAATGAAAGACAAATTACATGAACATGTATAGGAATTTATTTTTGAGGAATGTAGTGACCTAAAAAAGGCATAGTTAGAAATAAACATAGTTTGAAACCTTAAATTAGTCCAAAAATTATAGAAAACATATTTTTGAAAAGAGGAGAGCATGCTCATCAAGATGGTATCAATTTTTTTAATTTTCACATTGAAATTCTTAGTGTATTTGGAAATCAAAGTTAAAATTTGTTGTTTATTTTCATACCTTTCAAAACTTGGCTATACATTGATAGTTCAAGCCTTTGGATCAATAATTTGATCCATTATTGAGGTAAAAGGTGAGGGAATTGAATTCAAATTCAAATACCATAATCACATTAATAATTTGATCATGTTATATATTCTCAACACCTTAAAACATGTGGTAATTACACATGAAGGAAACTTTGGCCATAAGTTTATGTTTACTTCTATAAATGTTAAGTATAATTTTACAAATGTAAAATTATACTTTAAATTTATTTTAGTAAATATAATAAATTAGGGTTACTTAGCGTCTAATAGAGTTAGTCTCATAGTTACATTCCTTATGATGTGGAAAATAGTTTTTCAAAATCTAATTAGGTCCATACTTAGGCGTTTTTAGGGTCTAAGTATTAAACCGAGGGATTTTAGGACATACTTTTTTCAATTGAAGTCCATTTTTGGTAAGCATATAGCTAGGTTTTAGGTTTTTATGCCTTCTAGATTGATTCATGACATTTATATGAGTCTTAGGTTTGTCAAAAGTAAAGTTTACAAACCACTCACATTGAAATTGATGAAAAGTGGTGTGATTAGGGTAGCATAGGTCACATTTATGACTTGAAAACATAAAATGACCACTTTATGTTAGTTTCACTTGTTCATCATCCCTCCTTCATCCTTGATCACTTCTTACTCATGCCTCATCACCCCTAATCACTCTATCATCATTATTAATTATCCTTAATCACTCCCTCATTAAAAATCACTATCCCTAGTCATCTCTAATCACTCCATCATCATTTATTACTCCATTATTAACCCCCACTATCCCTCATCATTATGAATAACTTCCTCATCATCCCTTATCATCCCTCATTGTCCATAAGAAATTAGGGTCACTCATCATGTAATAGATTTAGTCTCATAATTGTATACCTTATGACATGGAAAATAGTTTTTCAAAATCTAATTTGGTCATTACTTAGACATTTTTATGGTGTAGGTATTAAACATAGGGATTTTAAGACATGTATTTTATAATTGATGTCCATTTTTGGTAAACATATAGTCAATTTTTAGGTTTTTATGTCTTTTGGATTTATTTTTGGTATTTATAGGAGTCTTAGGTTTGTAAAAATTAAAGTTTGAAAACTATTCACTTTGAACTTGATCTAAAGTGGTGTGAATGGAGTAGTGTAGGTCATATTGATGACTTGTACACATCAAACAACTGCTTTATGTTAATTTAACCTGTTCATCATCCCTCCCTCATACTTCATCACTTTTTACTAATTTTTCATTACCCCTAATCACTCCCTCATCATTCCTCATTGTCCTTTATCACTCTCTCATTGACCCTCATTATCCCTAGTCATCTATAATCACTCCCTTATAATCCATAATCAATCTTTCATTGATCCTCATTATCCCTCATCATATCTAATCAGTCCCTTCCCATCCTTCATCATACCTAATCACTCTTTATTCATCACTCATCATCCCTAATATCTTCCTCATGCCTATTCACTCCCTCCTCATCCTTCCTCATCCCTAATCACTCCCTCATTAACCTTTATTATTTATCATAATCTCTAATCAATTGATCTTATCATCATTAATCACTCTTTCATTGATTATCACCATCCCTAACCATCCCTAATCACTCCTTCCTCATCCCTCATAATCCCTAATCAATATATCTTCATCCATCATCATCATTAATCATTCCCTTATTAACCCTTACCATCCCTCATCACTCCATAATTGATCCTCACCATCCCTAATCTCTACCTCATCATTTTATTTAAGTATATACTCTAAATATATCTTTCATTCCAATCATATATTATTTAATCCATTATAATAGAAATTAACTCTTTTCTAGGGCTTGTGTTTTCAATACCCATTTATGATAGTCAATTTTATTACTAAATGAATTGGATGATCCTCCAAATTTATAGTCAATTAGCATAAGTACTAACAAAAAATAGAGTTTAAATTTTAGTTTATCAAATTAAATTTGTTGTATAACTAATTAGATCAAACTTTATCCAGTTCCACTTTTGGTAGTTTGGTTTAAAAGATAAAAATTAAAAATAAATATCTTGTATAATTTTCTAATTCTAAGATATTTGAATTAGATGAAAATTTATTTATTGTTTCCCATTCTTAAATGACTTGAATATTGGTTAGGTTCACACATGCACTCCTTGTGTGTGTACTATGCCCCAAATAATTTATCTCTTGCATGAAAAGTGAACATTTATTCATGTTATCATAAAAATATGTTTTTGTAAAATGTAAAACACTATTTCATCATGGTGTATATGTTCATCCCATGTTTTCTAAAGATTAATATGACATCAAGGAAGATTAAAAAAATGACACAGGTAAACAGCCTAAGGATATCATTCAACATCTTAAAATGAATGAATTTGTTACATGATTTAAAATAAGAGGCATAATGGTAAATATATTATTGAACACAAGTAAAATAGCACACACCTCTAATGGTGAGATATCACAAAATATTGCATGTTTAAAAAGTTTGATTTTGTACACCAAGTGACACTACTAAGTGATCCATTTCTCAAGGCCTATACTAGACCATACACTAACATATGGTTATGGATGATGTATAAATTTCAAGTTCAATTTTTGAAAATATGCTTTAGGAGAAATTAAATTATTCTAATTTCCATTAGAAATAAAGAAGTGTATTATCTCACTATAGATCTACATTTATTAATAAAACATATTTTTAATTAATATAATTTCTTATTGGGGAAAGTAGGGATATTTTTAGTACTGACCATATCATTGGGTTTATAATATATTATCTACTTAGATTTTTATAGTGCTAAATAACTTGTACCCACTTATCAAGACATGAAATTAGAGAGCTCCTAGTGTGACACTCTTCATTGGATTGAATATTGAATTTATGAATTAAGAACCACTTTTCAATCTTGGACTACATGTTCTAATCATTTGAAAATTATTTTCCACTCTCTGGTAAGATGACTAAATTAATAGACATACAAATAGAAGGCCTTGAATCTAATTATTCAGACCATAAAATTTACTCATATGGAAATCAATTGATTGGTCTTAAGAAATCACATATCTTGGAGATCCTCATGTATTTACTACTCATTTTTTGTTATGTAGTGGTTTTACCTACTTCTCTTTTTCTAGAAAAATTTCAATTATGAATTGCATCATTTATAATAAGCCCATATTTTATCATAGGTTTTAAATATTTATGTTTCAAATTTGCTTCCACATCATTTTGTATTATATTTTATGTTAGCACTCAACTCTCCACTTATAACTCCTAACATTTTTACACCCCAATGAAATACCTCCATGAAGGTATTATATGGAGTGATTAAGGATGAGGAGGGATCAGGAGGAATTCAGTGGTGATGATGAGGGAGTGAACAGGGATGGTGAGGGTTAATGAGGGAGTGATTAGGGAGGATGAGGGAGTGATTAAGGATTAGGAGGGATGCTGAGGAGTAATGATGGAGTGATTAGAGTCAATGAGGGATGAGGAATAAGTGATTAGAGATGATGAGGTATGATGAATATGTGATTAGGGATAATGAGGGATGGTGATGGTCAATTAAGGAGTGATTATGGATGATGAGGGAGTGATTATAAATGATGAAGAATATTAAGGGTTAATAAAGGAGTGATTAAGTATGATGAAGTGATGATTAGGGATGGTGAGAGCTAATGGGGGGGTGATTAGGTATGATGAATTAGTGATTAGGGATGCTTAGAGATAATGAAGGATGATGAGTGACAAGGAGGGAGTGATTAGGGATGATGAAGTGATAATTAAGGATGGTGAGAGCCAATGAGGAAGTGATTAAATATGATGAGGGATGGTGAGGGTTAATGAGGGAGTGATGAAGGATGATGAAGGATGGGGAGTGAGTTATTAGGGAAGACAAGGGATAGTGAGGGTCAATGAGGTAGTAATCAGGGATGATGAGGGAGTGATTAGAAATGACTAGGGATAGTGAGGTTTAATGAGATATTGATTAAGGACAATTAATAATGATGAAAGAGTGATTAGGGATGATGAGGCATGAGTAAGAAGTGATCAAGGATGAGGGAGGGATGATGAACAATTGAAATTAACAAAAAGTGGTCATTTGATATGTGCAATTCATCAATGTGACATATGTTACCCTAATCATATCACTTTGCATCAATTTCAAAGTAAGTGGTTTGAAAACTTCAATTTTGACAAACCTAAGACTCCTAATATTTTTAGGAATTAATCTATAAGGAAAAAACCCATAAAAAATGACTATATGTTTACTAAAAATGTACATCAATTGAAAAAATTATATCCTAAAATCCCAAGGTTTAATACTTAGACCCTAAAAATGCCTAAGTATTGACCTGATTATTATTTGAAAAAATATTTTCCACATCGTAAGGCATACAACTATGATACCAACTCAATTAGATGATGAGTGACCCTAATTTCTTATATTTACTAAAATAAGTTTAAAAATATAAATGTAAACTTATACTTAACATTTAGAGTAGTAAATATAAGCTTTTAGACAAAGTTTCCTTCATGTGTAACTACCACATGATTTTATGTGGAAAATAATACGAATGTGATCATGTTATCAATAATGAAATTGCATTATTAATAACATGATCATGTTACCTATTAACCAACATCTACTCCATTTATTTAAATATGCAAAATAATATTAACATGATCACTTTTTTGTTTTACAATAATGTGATCATATTATTTATTAACACAATCACATTATGGCTCGATAATTACTAATCCATACTTTAAATAATGTGATAAAATTAATTAAATAATGTGGTCACATTATTTATTAATGTGATCACATTATGTAAAATGTCCATGTAATTGTCCCCCAACTCCATGTACTTACCCTAGGTCATTCTCATGAAACATGTCATGGGCTCCTATAATTTTTTGTTTTTTAATGTGAGGATATACATTCAACCATGATGCTATAATAAAATGCATCTTAATGATTATTTCAAAACCTCTCAACAAAAATAAGTTTCCAATCCTTCAACATCGAAACCTCAAAAATCCTTTTCTACTTTTAACCCACAACATTCAAACAAACAAATATATATATATATATATATATATATATATATATATATATATATATATATATATATATGCAATTGATGTTTATTATGACCAATATTATACCAAATCTCAATATGTGAATGCATCCAAAGTCAATTATAGATGCAAATCCACCCACAAAGATCTTGTCACTAAGCCAAAAAAAAACATCCAATGAAGAACAACTTCTCAAAGACACCATAACTACCAATACCATACCTTATAAAAAAAATGAGGAACCACTCCTAAAAATATAACCTCAATCTACTTTTCCTATTATTGAAAAAACCATTATACCTCCCAAACCTCATGTTTGCTCGTCATCTTCTAAATCTCATTGGAATTTATTGGAAGAGATAAATTCAATGCCTTGTAAAATACCCCTCATGGAATTAGTTCATAATTCTCCATATTAGTGTAAATTATTAATGTAAAAATTACAAGACACAAAAGAAACATCATCCCTTGAGGTGTAAAAACCTCCTCGAGACCCTTCACCCACATAATTACATTCTAATGAAACTATTTGTACATATTCTAAACCTTCCATAGAATTTCTTGAAGAAGACATGTTTAATGATGAAATTTTTTTTCAAGCCAATGATCCACCTCTCTTCCTTAAAATTTACATTGATACCACCCTTATTCATAAATTTTTAATATATGAAGGGTTGGGAATTAATTTTACATCCCTTTGGCTAATTCAAAATCTTGGATAAACCAAATATCAAATTAAATAAACTTGTCTCACATGTCATGGATTTGTTAAGAAAAAACAAAAACCACTTGGTTGTATTTGGCTCCCCCTCACTATTGGACCCAAGACCATACAAACCAGGCTCATGATCCTCTATTTACCAATATCTTAAAACATACTCCTAGGACTCCCATGGATACATCATATGAGGGATACTTCCTCCTCAAGTAGTCAATGTATTAAATTCTTCCATAATGGAAAATGTTGTAAACATGAGGCTGATCCTAATCCATGGATTCCAGTTATTACCCTAAATCTCATTATTGGATTCCAACTATTATATGCATTAATAGTGTACCTCTACTTAAATTAGTTAGCATGAATCTATATTTATAGGTCACTCTTACCAATTTTTATGATGATGAACCTAATGACTTAAAAAACACTTTTAATACCACTAATTTACCTCTTTACATTTCAAATTGGATTCCTCCTTATTTTCTTCCACATGATCATACCATCCATCTAGTTGATGATATCACTAAAATTCCACCTCCATGTAATATACATGAAGCTTCTTACATAAAAAATGACTTCACATGTGATGAATATTAAGTGGAAAAATTATTTAAATATCCTTTAGAAATGTATCCCCAAAAAATTTAGTTATTTACATGCATCCAACTAAAATTATCCCTTTGAAGAAAATGTATGTACTATTTACCACACATTTTATGATAATTATATCATGTCTCAAGCTCAATCACATGACTTAGATATACAACACTACCAATAAACATTAGCTAAAATACATACATTTAACCATGATGTCCATGTTATTCACATATCAACTAATAGTGAATTAGAATCTGAAGGTCATGTACCTCTTATTAATCCTCCACTTCTAGACACCCCATGGGTACTTGAAAAAATCTCAACTCTAATTTTTTTTGAAAAATTATAAAACATATATACCTTATACACAACCAAACCATCTACCAAATTATTTACCTTATCATATTGATATAGATACCATTAAGGTTACCCATATAAATTCAATTGAACCTCTATCTTCAACACAACCCAACACACCTATTATCAATTTTGTTGACTCAAGTTAACTTCAACATAAAATTAAACCTACACCTAAGATTACCTTAGATGTTAAAGCCACAAATATATGAAAAATACATTTTGAATATGATTGTAATGGTAATAAAATCACTGATTTTAAATTAGATTTTGAATATTATGGAGCTTTACCCACACTCCCTAATGATGAATCTATACTTGAACTAATCCATGATTGAGGACCTCAGCTTCCCTAAAAACATCATAAATTTGGAAAATTCACATGAAAATCTCCTTTTTTAATAATTTAATTGGTAGTGTGTATCCTAAAACAAATACCATTTCTTCTCTTCTTCATGATCCATATCAATTACAAGATAGAAATTTTATGCTCATTGAATAAATAATAAGAATAGAATATGGTACACCATCAAGTCCTAGACCTATCACTATCTCTAAATATCTCACCCCAATAGATCATGATGACTTCACCTTATTCTATGATAATTATTATAAAACATTTGGTTGTTCATATGAATATATGTTAGGTATTGATCCTAGTATCATTGTACATAATATCATCACTATTGACTATTCCAAATGGGTATCAAAAATCATTCCCATTCATTAAAAATTCACCATGGTCATTTGTATATGCATTGATTTTCATAATCTTAAGCTCATGTGTCCTAAATATAACTTCCCATTACCTTCAATGTATGTTATAGTAGATTCCACCTATAGATATTAAATGTTGTCACTTATAGATAGTTTTTAGGGTATAATAAAATTCACATAGCCATTTAAGACCAACATAAAAAACATTTAATATAGAATGGGGCACCTATTATTACATTAAAAATCTATTCAGTCTTAAAAATGCCATAACCACCCATCAATGTGTAATCACCCACATCTTCCATGATCTTAGATACAAGAAAATTGAAACTTATGTTGATAACCTCATTGACAAATATAAAATTAATATAACACACCTCATCGATCTAGATATTATTATTGATCACCTAATCACATATAAAGTTAGATTTAACCTATATAAATGTGTATTTGGAGTCACATCTTGTAAAATTTTAGTGTTCCTAGTCTTTGCTTGAGTCATTGATGTTTATTAATCCAAAATAAATGCTATCATCAACATGATTATTCATCACTCAATTCCAAACATATGCACTTACCTTAGAAAACTCAAGGCAATTTGATGGTTCATCCTAGAAATGGCTTATCGCATCTACTCTCTCAATTACCTTCTCAAAACATTTAATTCTCTATAATGGATAAATTCCTACCAAAAATATTTTGATACCATGAAATAATGTTTTGTCCATCCTCATAATCTAAGACCACCTTTAAATTATCCTCCGTTAATATTATATACCTCTTCTACCTCTATATCAATTGGGTAAATGCTTTCCCAAAAGTATGATATTATTATAGAGTATGTTATTTACTACATCATTCAAGGACTCCTTGAATATGAAAAATGTTATACTAAAGTAGAAGGTGATTGTCTTGCTATCTATTTTGTATCTAAAAATGCTCCATTTTTATATGCTTTATCAGACCACTTATTTCATTGTACACTCCAATCCACTCCATCATTTATTCTCTAAATCATTCCTACCTAGAGATAGAATTGGAAAATAGATGGTCCTATTGATGAAATTTCATCTTCAAATTTTTACACAAAAATTTGTCAAATGACAATTCATCATCGAACAACTTGTGGTGACACCTTTACCAACCAAAAATCACCTTCAAGATAATCTACTCGATGATAACATTATTTATATTAAATGACTTAACCAGGGTATCTCTCTCAAAGATTATTTACATAATTTCACTAGTAATTTAGAAGTAAATAATTAATAACATACAAATATCATACCTAATACTACTAAATCCAAAGTAGTTATTGAAGAACTCCCTAAAATTACCATTGATTTACATGAAGTCAAATAGACTCTCCACTTTGATGGTGCCAAATGCCTCCAAGGATATGGGGTGTGATGTATTTTAAAAAACCACATGGTAAGATCATGCCTTTGGCATTTCTATTAGGTTTTGATTTTGGTAGTAACATGTATTAATATTAACCTCTAATATTAGGCATGAAACCAACAATCAACTTTGATATCCTATATCTACATGATTTAGGTGACTCACAACTAATCTACCACTTGATTAATGGTAATTATGAATGTAAAAGTGAGAATATAATTGTATATCATGAAATGGCTATGACACTTGCTAAATAAATTACATTTTTTATCATGAAGCCAACTCAAGGAGATCAAAATTCCATAGTCTACTCTCTTCATCAACATATCTATTCCACCCTCATAAAGTACTTAATGATTCTTAGTTTCTCATCCAAATAATAAAATCACATTATTCTATCAAACCAAATGATTTTCTAATTTTTCACATTAAGGATGTCACCATTTGACAAAACTCATGGTATAAAAACATAATCTAATTCCTTGAACATCAAACCTACCCTCTAGACATGGATTCTTGTGAAAAGACTAGAATATGTAAAAAGGATTTATAGTATGTCTTTTGATAGAACACCCTTTACTACCATACTAAAAACGGTACCCTTCTCCATTATGGAATTTATAGTGGTCATTGTAGCAAACATGATACAAGCTATAAATGTTTAAGTATGGGTTACCTTTGGTTGTTTCCAAAAATTGTAATCCTTGGCAACTCTATGATGATGTAATCTACCCACTACTATCTATACTCCAAATAGTGGAGTCTCATTGGCTATTCTATATGTGGGGTTTAAAAATCATTGGTCAATTACCTCACTCAAAATATGGTCATGTCTTTATCATTACTTCTAGTAAATATTTTATCGAATGGGTAGAAGCCATGCATCTTCTCATTGTCATAGGAACCATTATCTATAAATTTATCCTTAACTAAATCATTTTTCACTTTGAAATCTCCCATAATATCATCTCTAATAATTGTGGTAATTTCAAAAATAAGGACATGAAATAGTTATGTGCTAAATTTAAAATTACCCAAAAATATTCCACACCTTACCATCCATAATGTAATGGACAAACATAGGCCACTAATAAAATCCTTAAAAAAAAATTACAAAATACCATTCTAGAAACTTTTAATGATTATCACCTTCATTTATATCCTACACTTTGGACCTGCCGTACTAGAAAACATATTGCCACTAGGGTAGCACTATTCTCATTAGTATATGGTTATGAATTAGTCTTACCATAAAAATTTTAACTCTAATCTTTATGTATATTTATTCCTGATATCATTCTTGATGAAGAGTTGTGTGAAGATCATCTTCATGCCTTAAAATTTATTGATGCACATCATTTGGCCATTTTACAACATAACTACCAATATCAAGATCACATTGTTAAACAACATAATAAAAAGGTCAAAGTCCACACATTTAATGTTGGTAACTTAGTCCTCAAACTAGATTACACACATGATAAAGAAGGAAAATATGCCCAAAATGATTGGGTTGTTACTTAGTAAATGACATCCTTGGTCCTAGTACTTTTTATATATAAACTAATGAAGTAAATGTTTTCAAATAACATACCAATGTATAATTTTTGAAAAAAAAATTACTTAAATATCTCCCTTCTTTTCCATAATTTTATATAATTTCCTACTAACACTTCTTGTAGGAATTTTCCAATCCTATCTCTTTTTCAATAATCTATTTTATCTATAAACCTTAGTCCCCTTATTTTTCCTTTGGTTTCTCTATCCATATTTATTCATTGAGTTGCATTTTAATACCATGGATAGGACCCATTTTGCCTCATGATTATTTTTTTATTTCATACATCCATGTTTCATGTTTTTTCTATTTTGATCACAAGTTTATTATTTTACAAAGATTTTTATTTTTATTATTTATTTTATGAGTTATAGTGTAATATCATGGATAGACCATGCATTCCTCACAAATACCATTTTCAAATTTTACACCCACTTGGGTTTTAATTTTATGAATTTTAGTGTAATACCATGGGTGGGATTAAACTTTCCTCATAAAATATATGTATGTTTTCAAATATTTTTTCAAACTAAGGATTATTTTTAAAATGTTTTAAAATGGTTAAAATTTTATGACTCTACATTCATAGCCTTAATTTTTATTTCTTTTGTAGATAAAACTTACACAATAGACTATCTTAGCATATTTCCCTAAATTTACATGCATTTTTATGATAAGGATTCATACTTACAAATCACTATATCCCTTTCACATTGTCACATATTTTTCAATTTGAGGTAATTAAAATTGTTTCTTATTCATTTCCCCTTCATTTCATTCCACTTTGGATTAAAAAATGTCAAAGTCCAGATAGCACTTTTATTTCACATGAATAAATAAAACTTTTAGACACCATGATCTCTAAGTCTTATTTCTTAGCTACTAAGTCAAAAAATTTCAAATGATAGTAATATTTAGCACCCATTTTTGGTTCTTTGAATTTGTATGGAGGAGGAATAAAAAAATCCATCAAAATTTAAAAGGTAATTCATCAACAAAATTCAAAGATCAAAAGGTAATATAAAAATAAAAAATTCAACATCACACCAAATTACACTATTCATAGCACATATCTTATCCCCAATCAAAACTAAAAATCCATATTTAGCCTCATAATAGAGTTTAGGTATGTTAGGGTATGGTAGGCTAGTAGATTGGTATAGGAGAATTTAAAATTATCTATAGTGCTACCTACTTTCTCACAAAGTACCCAATCTTCACAGTACACTAATGACTTTGTAAGGGGTCCTGAGGATTAGAGAACACATTATGAGAAGGTAGGTCCCTTTTAATTTTCATGCATTTAGCCTTCATTGGATGATATTCATACTTCATTTGATAACCCAAGATTTGTTTCTTTAGGAGAAGTTATTCAAATTCCTTAATGTCAAAAGTCATCTTGTTTTGAAAAACTTGATTTTAGTGTCTTGAATTTGATAAAGAGTTTATATACCTTAATTTTTCCTACATCTTCTCCACCACCCATTTCATTCCCCCCTTCACATGTAAGTTTGATTCTAAATCTATTTTCCCACTTCTATATTCCTCTTCTTCACATCTTAAAATATGCTAGTACTACTTTGTTTTGGTTTTATCTATCTTTAGTAACAAAACAATATGGTTGAGTGACTATGGATTATTTTATTTACACTATTGATTTACATTATATAATTTCCTTGGTTTCAGTTGAAATTTTTTGTTGTCATTTATTTTTTAGACAATTGCATCTATTTATATGTTTCTATACTTTTTCCATTGTTGAGTGAGTTTGGATTGTTACTTCTCACTCACTAATTTTTCTTCCCGTTCATGGACATTTTTCCACTGATGATTGAGTAAGGATTGTTAATTACCACTCATAAATTTTATTATAAAATTTCTTGCCCATATTTGTCTTAGTAAGGATTGTTATTTCTTTCACATTGATGTTATCTTTTATTTTTTCATTCTCCTTAGTTTGATTTAGTTTTAAACCCTTCTTGCTTAAGGTACATTAGTCTGAGTCTTTCAATCATTTAGTAGCCTTGTCTTTTTGGTTACTTGATTTACTCTAAATTTTGGCTTGGTCATTTGTTCCTAACTTATAATTTATCATCCTTGCTTACCAACTTTCCAAGTACATCATGCCTTCACATTTAAGTTATCTTGAATTTCTTGTGGTTTTTTGATCTTTAAGTTTTGTATCCTTATGTTTTGTCCAAAGAAGTCTCTATGCCCTCTATGATTAAAACTAAAAATGTAGAAAATAACCATTCAATGATAAAGGTAAGTCAAGGTACACATACATTATTATTTATTTTAATTATTTCATTTTAGTCATTTAATTTTAGTTAGTTTATGATTTAAAATAATACATTTTACTTTGTTCAATTTTTTGTGTTGATATGTTCTTTTCCCAAATCACCATCCCATGTTAAAATTTCATGTCACGTGATGAGCTTCATATGCGGCATATGTATTCACACAAGATTTTTAAAATTTATCAAATGATATTATTTTATCTCTTTTGGTAACCCATCAAGTCTCAATCTCTATGAGTGCATGCCTTAAAGGTTGCACTAGAAAAGGGTGGGCAGACCATTGATGCTTCACAAGATTATTTTTATCTATACCACCACTTAAAACCAACATAAAGATCTCATATATGATTTCATAATATTTAACACCTACCTTAAATGATCCTCTAAGTAATTAACCACAAAAAATAGCCCCTACCTAAGTTGAAACCTATTTTTACCATCCTCTAAACATAGTCAAATGGTTTGACCTTGTTATAGAAAATGAGCATGTAATAGGACTAAGTCAGTGTAGCCAAATTAGTCTGGGACCTAACTACTTTATTTACTAAATAACTAGGTCAAATGGGTTGACTGTGTCAACTAAAATGTTAAAATGCTTTTGGGTTAGATATATATATATATATATATATATATATATATATATATATGATTCACCACATTTTTAGAGAGATTGATAGATATAATCATTCATTTACACTTTTTTACAATATGTTCTTCCACCATTATAATTGAGGAGTCATTGCTTAAGGTTTGCACTTGGGGAGAAAAATCTTGTCTTGTGTAAATGTCTTACATGCATAGAATAAGTCCTATATCATAGATATAACCTATATCTGTGATACTTAAAAACCACAACAACCTATTTAAAAGTACCATTGGCTAAGTGAGATATTGATCCTTGATAGGTTTGTCTTCAAGGTAAGTATTCCTAAATCTTACTCAATTTTGGTAGATAAAATATATAAGTAATGGCTTTTAAATGTATTTATATCTATATGTATTATAATTACCGATAAATAGATTTGAATAGACTTATTATTTACATGTTTAATTTTATGTTTACTATCCCTGATTTGCGACACAAGCTTTGGTGAGCTCTAAATTAGATTTACTTTACTTTGTTAGAAACCATATGTCCTAGATGTAGTTATTATGTGGAATTGATCAACTAGAGGATTTGGAACCCTATCTAGTTATATTATGTGTTAAGAGACCCCTTAGTTAGGTCTAGAAAATCCATATTGATCATGAACCTGATTTTCTAGATGTACCAACAAGCGAAAGTTTTAGTTTGATTTATCTTCTCTAAGCTAGGATTGATTTATAGATCAACTTCATTTTTCCTTGTCTACACTATCTCTATATCTTATACTAAATTAGAGTGTAGAAGTATTGTGTAAGCTGATAAATAAGCCACGCGAATGTGAAGGTTTTTAGGAAAATGTCATTTACATGTTTTTCACAGTACCATCCTTCATTGTGATAACCAAAGTTATATAGTTATAGTGAAAACTCTAGTGCAACACTAACAAAATAAACATATTAAATTTCATGTGCATTTTATCAGAGAGAAATTACTCAATGGTAATATTGATATATAGTTCTATCTTATGAATGAACAAGTGGTAGATATCTTTACAAAACCACTTGGTATTATGATGTTTTGTCAGTTTCTTATAATTTTGGGCCTCTCAGAGTTGTTATTAAGGGGTATTGTGCATAAAAGTGCCTCTTCCTAACATCTATGTGTTATTTATTCTTATTTATAATTTTTTTCTTTGTAAAACATTGTAGACTTTGTGTGGAAGTTTTAATTTTGTACCCAAATACATAAAACCATACTTTGTAATGGAGGTCCTTATGTTATAAAAGTCTCCAAATATGCTTAGTTGATTATTCATGATAAATAATAAGATGTAGTCTCAAAATCATGCTAGCCTAGACTTACTTTAAAGGAGTTTATAGATTATAATTCCTTTTGTTTTAAAATGTGATGTTTGAAATGACGAATATTTTTAAATATTTCAATTGTGTACAAAGTATAATTTATTTAAGGTGACTATGGCATGTATCCTTACTCAACATTAAGGGAGAGTGTTAGAATATTTAATGTCTAAGTGAGATAATTTAGACCCTTAGCATACTTTGGTGGTTAATTAAATTATAAATTATTATTTATTAACAAGAGGTAAAAACCTCATGTAAAGAAATAATAAAATATAATTATGTATTAATTACCAAATTAAATTAAATGATTCTTGGGATGGATGGACTAATTAGTTGTAATGGTCACATCCCCTCACATTTACTATAAATAGGGTTTAACCCTATTATAAAGTCATTTGAATATTTTAATGTAATTTGGTGATATTGTGCCACCTTAGAAAGGTTTTATGAAGAAGATTTACATAGGGAAAGTGAGAAAGATAAGGTTTTGTGTTGGGTTTAATAAGTTTCTCATATATATATATATCAACATTTGTCTACTGTTTACCTTTTGAGGTTTTCCCACATTATCGATGTGTCATGTGTTGATTGATCTATGCTTTTGTAATTCAAGTTCATCTCTAGATTTATCCTGTATTATTCAATATACATTACCTATTGGTTTATTATATTTTCACAAATAATGGGAAGTTATAAATTAGATTTAAAATTCAAACCCTAATAGAAGATAAATTTTCACCCCTTAAAAATATAAAACCTTAATGTACGTTAAAACTACGAATTCTCATGTTTTATTCAATGATGGGGTCCAAAAAAATGTTTTACTTATTTTTTATTCATCTAATCTTAGTTATGTAAAACTAGGGCCAATTAAAATTATGTAAAATATATAAATAAGTATAAATTTAAATTGAGAAAAATATATATTGATATTGCAATTAAAGTATTTGAATATGAAAAATTAATAGAATGGAGATCTACTTAACTTATATATAATTTATGTCTCTCATTACAGTTGTCACATTTTTTGAAAAATATTTTTTTAATACCCTATCACTACTCAGATGAAGAATTTATAGCTCAAACCATGTTTGGATTCAATCAGTATTAGTGAGACCCTTTTGATAATTGGTGTTGTTTTAAATCTACCAACAATGTCCATATAGAATTTTTAGCTATATAGTACCTTAGACTATTGCACATGTACCTATAAATTATGCAAGGTTGTGCAATTTCCTTCTATCATATACATTGATCCATTTTTTCATTCTCCTTCATTTGAAATCCTAATCACACTTTTTACCATAATATGGCCCTTAAATAATTGGTTAGTATGTTGGGGTTGACATCACCAACCACTCCCTTCTAAATGGTTCAATTTTTTATAGATTATAGTATTTTTAAGAGGGTTAAAATATAATGTATTCATATCACCTTTGTGTGTTTATTCTCAGTCATGATACATCTAGAATGCAATGCACTGTTATCTTTCAAAAATTTAGTACTTTTGAATTTGAACTTCACATATTCATAATTAGCTCTACGGATGATCCTTTGTAGATTTTTGAGATGTATCTTTGTGATAACATTTCAAGAGAGTGATAATTAATTTTTCAATGTGATTTCCATGTTAACAAGTGAGTGTTCAGTGAGTATAACCTTAAGATTGATTTGTATTTATAGCTCACTCTTTGATATTTACCAATATGACTAACCCATGAAATTTGTCTAATTTGAAATAATGGAGACTTCCCAAATTTAAAAATAATCATTGTGTTATTGGACACTTCCATAATAGTTATAAACCTATAGTAAACTATAACTAAGATTTATCGAGAATTTTTCAATTGCTAAAATCATTGATTTATGATATAGAGATAGTCTATTTTAGATTTTATAAGATTTTTTAATAGACAAGGTTGATCCTAAATATGTATATCCACAATAAGTGGGGTATACAGGTATGGGAAAGTATTCAAAAGATTCAAATGTGTACATATTATTCAAATATGTCGAAGTTTCCAAATTTGATGTTTATAAAATATCTAATACCAAATTTAGGTGTCTACACATATCCACTTACCATTCATTAATCTCATGTCCTACATGCACTAATTCACTTTTATATTTACATACTTGTACAATTCAAATTGGGACTAAATTGGAAAGCAAGTTGACATGCAATGAGATGAAAAAACCAAAAAATAGGAAACACAAGACATGGGAAACTCAAAACAAGGGTCAATATGTCTCTTACTCTAAAATTACATAGTAAAACCATAGTGCCCTAAAACCATATAATCATAAATTTTCTTGCATTATAATAATGTACCTTTTTATTAGTACTATTTAAACTATTTTTCAAAATCTTTTAGCTTTATTCCTTTATTTTAATAGTGTATTCTTTATTTCATTATTTTAAAATTATAATTTATTTAATAAGGTAAAAATTAAACCCACTTGTATGATTTTATTATTATTTCATTTCCATGCCATTACATTTTCCAACATGATATCCCACTTGGATGAAAATTTTAATATTTAATATTAATGTAAATAAGTAAATTTTTATATTACTAATAAAATTCATATCTTTCCCATGTGGTATGTGAACACAAATGTAGAATATAAATTTTAAAAACATAATCGCATGAATATTTTTTCCACGTGATATGTGAAAGATAATATATAATATAAATTAAATAAAGGGATGCATGTACTATAAAAATATTTTCATACGATATTATGTATGATGTCACATGTGTACACTCGATAAAAATGTTAATATGAATATTTTTATCAGAAATGTAGTTTGACTACACTCCATAAAATGTCTTTTTTAAATTATGTATGATGTCACATGTTTACACTCAGTAAAAATGTTAATATGCATATTTTTATCAGAAATGTAGTTTGACTACACTCCATAAATTGTCTTTTTTTAAATTATTTATTGATTAATGTTTATAATCATGCTAATAACCTATTTATAAAAGGCACAAGATAATAATTCAAGTAAACTTATGGTTTATGTTTCAATTGAATAGGCGTAGAATAGAAGGAAAATAAATAGGGAGGATATAAAATAGAAAATAGGGGAAACATGGCCAAAATATGATTAAAAAATGTCAATAAGAGATTAATATTAATTTATAATAAAATAAACACGCAAGTACTTTATAATAATGTAATTTTTGAATGAAAAATATCCCCACATTAAAATTAAGTGTTTGCAATATTAAGTAGTGTGGCAAGTATATAAATTTAGAGGTAATCCCAAGGGAATATTAATATGTAAGAAATAGGTATAAATGTTTTTAGATGGGATATGTAAACTTATGAGAGGTATATAAAAATAAATAATGAAGGTAAAACTCCAAAGATAATAAATATTAAATTAAGATAAACCTAGTAAAAATTGAAGGAAGCTAACAAACAAACCTTGGGGATAAGAATGAAAATTAAACATCCAAGAAACCAAAAAGGAGACTTGGGGATTAAATCGAAGATAAAAAATAATAATAAATTAAATAAAAAAACCACCAAAGTGGATCCTCAAAGACTAAACCCAAGAGGGAAAACATAAAATTAAAGAACCAAAACATTAATTAGGAGCCTTAGGGAATAAACCCAAGAGGGAAGGAAAATATTAAAAAAAAACCATAAAAGTAGAGTGTCAGGAAATAATCCCAAGAAGGAAGACAAAAAAAATTAAATGATCAATTCATAAAATCGACTATTTGAATAACAAACCCAAGATAGAAAACATAAAAGTTACAAAAAAATGGCACCAAAGAGGAGCCTTATGGATTTAGAGTCAAACAAATTTGGTCACAGATACTTGATAATGTAAGTTTTAGCCCTATTTCACATTAATTGACTTGATCACTTAATTTGGACTTATTTATCTACTCACTCTATCCTAAACACATATATAGAAATTTTTCTTTTTTAAAATAATATAAAACACCTACATAAATATTCTAAAAACTAGAAACCCATTTAAGTATATGTGTAGACATACTTGAATGCAAAAGTCACATGTTTCCCTTAAGGAAAAAATCTAGAAAGGGACAATAGTGGAAAATGTTCTTGTCCCTTATTTATAATTTTTGTCCTTAGCCCTTCTAAGAGTCACCTTTAAAATTTTCCTTATTGTTTTCACAATCTACACTAATAAATTTGCATTTTTTTTAAAGAAACATAATTAAATACTAAGGGATAGAACTGATTGATACTACTATCCTCAATTGGTATATCTTGTCTAATGTAACTTTTTATAGAGAAATAAAAATTTCAGCATAAGAGCCTTAATATTGTCAATTTTTACATATTTCACCTAGTCACAACATGCAAAATATTACTTATTCATGCAAGATCTATCTTCACCTCTGTTATATTTCTCATACATGATACATACATCAATAAGTTTACATTTGATGAATTAAGGGTGTAAAATATTTCCTATGAATACTCATTATATCTTCCAAATCCTTTACAACTAAAAATCATGGGGACATCTTACTCATGCATGGCCATGTCATCTTTTTTAGCATATACTTCACATTGACACATGTTTCAGATTTTTAATATCCTTTATCTTTATTATACTTTCTAACCTTTGGTTATTTCTAGTTTTTTAATTCTAGTTTCAAATGAAAAAATTAAAAAAAATTAAATATTTTAAAAAATACAAAAATATTCTAAATATTCTAAAAATACAAAAATCAAAGCCTCAACCTGATTAAACATATAGTTTACATCATTTATATATGTTATTTATCTCATGACTAGTATCTAACATAATATTTTTATATCACATACATTTTATAGGTATTCATGAGTGTTTGGTGTTGAGCATGTTCATTGATGTCAAAAAGAGTATGTGGTACTAATGCATTAATGATAAAGATAATAGATTGTTAGCTTGGAGATATATGGCACATGTGTAGGTATATAAGGATTCAGAAGAGTTTTTGAGGCATCATTAGATGTCTTGACAAAGCTCTGGTATATTTTTTGAGCATTTGGAAAGAGGAACAAGCATATTCTAGCTTAAGAGAAGTTAAACCATCACTGCACATCATGCAGATATAAGTGATCCAAAAAGTTTATACATTTAATTCATAGAAAAAGGATATCATGAATAATTTATCTATAGTGCCAAGAAGCTACCTAGAAAATTTAAAGTTTTGACGTGTTTTCTAGCTCAAGTTATAAAGCTTCAAAATTGCTATAGCAAACTATGATGGGCCTAAGACTGTCAAGTTTAACCATGTTGAAGTCTGAAGTCATTGGTATAGAAGATCCAAATGTGAGTGATAAATGATACCTATTGAGATCAATGGTGATTATTAAGTCAATATGTCAAAGGTTGCACATGCTAGTGACAAGTGTCTCAATCTCATTGAACTGAATAAATACCAATGGTGAGTGGATGTTCATACTTATGGAGATCAATGGTGCAAGTCAAGTAAAAGAGTAAAGAAAGCATGTGGGACTACCAAGTGGCATAAGCACATGGACTAACAAAAAAGTTCTCAGAAGTTATGCGAGGTGCCAAGTGTCGTAATCATGGGATTTATAATCAAGATCTAATAGTGAGCTTTCCAAGATAAAGACCAAGCTGATCCAAGGAAATTGAAAGTGCATATTTGGTCAAAATTGCTAGGGAGTATGAAATGAGGTCAAAGTGTCTGAAGTTTAAAATTTTCTTGGTGATCATTGGAATTTAAATATTTGAATTTGTGAGGGAAGACCAATCTATGTTTTTTGTGTTATAACTTTTGATATATATAGATTCTGATCATGGTGTAAAAATAAACATTGTAGAAGACTTTAGGGCACATCCAAAGAACCTAGTTTGAAGGTATGAATGCTTGTATAGTCAAATTTATTGATCTCTAAATTTGACTGTGTTTGATCTCAATTTTTAAGTAACCCAAGAAAGGTAATTATGTTTTTCTTGATGGTATTTCAATTTTTCAAGATGAGTAAATTATTGAAGAGTGTTTTAGATTCCATGAGGATCATCTGTATAATTTTTGGAGGTTTTACCAATCCATATTTGTATGAACAAAGGCTTATAAGTTATCTATTCATTTTTTCATGGTATTTATATGTATATAATGATTTTTGGGCTAATTGGGCTTTAGAAAAAGGGTCTTGTCACTTAAGGAAGACCTATAGATCATGTGGCATGGGTCCATGTAGTTAAAAAGTGATCTTTTTTTCTTAGTTTGCTCAAATAAGTGTCAAAGAAGTGAATGGGTCTCCATAGGACATAAAATGACACTTAGGCATATTTTAAAGAGGGTATTAATTAAATATGACTTATACAAGTTGATGATTGATCTTCAGTTAGTGTGTTAGATGCCTTAAGAGTAAAGGCATGTATTGAGGTTGACAAGGAAGGTTATGAACATGATATTCATGAAGACACTATAAAAGGTGAAACCAAAGGTGATGGTTTCTATACTTTGATAGACTTATAGAATATATGATGAGAAAATTATAGAGACTTGTATGTGCAGAGAAAAGAAAGGTATGTGCAAGTAGAGCATGTGTTGAAAGTGTAGAAGATAAATAATAGAGGTAGGTCATAATGAAGATTATATATGACCTTTTTGGTCATGTCTCTATTGTGTTCATAGATTTATTGCAAGTGTGTGAGATGAGGATGAATGAAGAAGTGTGGAGTGATCTAAAAGTGTGATTGGGATGTATTGTTTATGTGAGAAAGGTTGAAAGAGTGTGAGTGGTTAAAGAGATGTGTCATACATTGTGTCTCCATAATATTGATATACAATCAAATTTTTGGAGCTATTGATTTTATAGGTGTTATGTGGGTGCTCAACATCTAGAACAAGTGGGTTCTTATTCATACTTAGGGGTGGGTACTCCTTGTAAGGTGGGTGTTTGAATAAAAGAGTTTATTATTTGTGATCATATTATAGGACAAGTATTCCATGTGTTTTTATTCTTGAGAGTGGGTTTTATTCCCCATGAAGGTTTCCCATAGGAATCATGTGTTATGTGTTTGATTTTGTGTATGCTTTGAATGTATGAGCTCTCATGTTTTTGTTTCTTGATCAAGTTGATATATGTTGTTTTGATTAAGATTGATAAAGGATCTAAATTAAAGTTTCAAATATTTAGAGTCATTGATTCACCCCTAATGATTGTACCTATAATAATTGGTATTAGAGCAAGACCTTCATTATAAGTTTAACCACTTGAAAGTGATCCAATGTATAAAATGCTAAGTCAACAAATGTAGGGTTTCTCTACAAATAAATCACCATTTCTTAATGGTTCAAATTATGATTTTTGGAGTGAAAGAATGAGGACATAAATCATGTCTTTAGGGTTTAATATTTGGCAACTATCATGGATGGTTATACTACACTAACTACTCCTCCAACTAGTGTTATTTACAAGAAGTCAAGTGAAAATAAATCTAAAGATATTAATGATAATATTTGTGGTCTATCTAAGTTTGATTTAACTAAAGTGATCCATTAAAAATCTACCAAAGAAATTTGGGTTAAATTATAGACTATCTATGAAGGAGACTTAAAAGTAAATCCAAGAATTTTGAGAGTCTCAAGATGAAGGAATAAGACAATGTGACATCCAACCTTCTAAAGGTTTAAGTGGTAGTAAACATGATCAGATTTATTAGAGAGGTTATTGATGAAGCTACTATAGTATAGAAGGTATTGAGGACTCTTACTCTCAAGTTTGATTCAAAGGTTTTTGTTGTAGAGGAAAGTCATGATATCACTCAAATGAAGATGGATTAACTGCATGGTATTCTTGTTACCTATGAGATTAAATTAGATAAGGATAAGTCTCATAAGAAAGAAGTTTCCTTCAAGGTGATCAAGGAGACAAAATTTAAGAAGAACAAGTTAAGTCTTGACGATTTAACTTGAAGCCCTGACTAAAAGAAAATTAAATGTAGGATCTGGTAAGTATGAAGAAATATTTCATTTCAAAATTTTTTCATCTGGTAAAGTTGGTCATTTTTTATCTAGATGTTCAAGAAGAGACAAGTCTAAACACAAATAAAATTGTAAGGAATCTCATGAGGATGAACACAAGAAATATGAGGGTCCTAACAAGTAAAAAAACAATATTTAGTAAGAAAAATGAAAAGAAGTATTCATACAAAGGTGGTAAGAGACTTTACCATGAAGAAGATAGTAACTCATCTATAGAATAAAAATTAAACACATACATAGTAACTCATATGTATAAGAAGTAAACACACCTGATAGTGATGAGTCTTTTCATAATGAGTATAAAGAGAGATTGTTCATGGATTTTAGTGACGATGAAGGTGAATGTTCTCTAAGTAGAGATTTATTTGGTAGAGATAGCTCAGAGGAAGAATATGAAAAAGTCACTCTTGAATAAAAATATCTAGACACTATGTAAGAAATGAAGTTTCTACAAAGAAAGGACCAAAAACAAGATATCTTGATCAAATCATATGAAGAGAAAATTAGACTATTTGAAGTAAAGTTAAGTAATGAAGTCAAGGAGCATGACAAAATAATACAAGAGATTGAAACTTAGGTTTGTAATCTTGATGAAGTAAACAATAATAATGAATAATGTATCATGTATCAAATAAAGATAAAGTATTTATAAATGAAACTAAGTCAATCTATGAGCAAAGATACAGATGATGAAAATGACAAGGAGGACTATGGGATTTAACTAAAGAATGATCTTGAAGATCTGAATGTTGAGAAGAAAAATAAAAATAAGATGATGTCACAAATAAATGACTATGAAGAGTAATTCAATGTGTTTGAGGTAAGAATGATTGAAGATACCAAGGGGCATGAAGAAATAGTCAAGCATCTTAGTTGTCATTTGGAAATCTTATCTACAAGCTTGGAAGCTAAATAAGATGAGTGTTCAAGGTATGTGTTTTAAAATGAGTCATTAAAATCTAATTCGATGAAGACTTCAAGAAAATTGAATTCATTTATGAATTTTTAAAAGAGCTCAAATGATCTTATTCTAAGTAACTAAAAACATGCTAGTGATAGATTTGATATTAGATTTAAAGAATATCAAAAGCAAGTAACTCAAGACAAGATCAATGTGAACTAGGATAATTAGAATTTTAAGATGAATCATTAGTCAAGAAATGAAGGCATTAGCATAATGAAGACAAATCATATCAGACAACCAAATGCTATGAGGTATGCGAATTTCAATGGTCATTATTACTCTTGTAATTAGTTTGGTCATAGGTCAAAATATTGTGAAAGATCATCAAAGAATGAATTTGAATGGAATTATGAGCAAGACAATGGAAATTATTTAGAACATCATCACTCAAGATAGTCAACTAGTTTAAAAGGAAAGAATGACATCATATGCTACAAGTGTCAAGGGCTTAGCCATAGTGCAAAGTTTTGTAATATCTTCATTAGAAGACCTAATGATCATTTACATGAACAAACTCATTAAAATTTAAGGAATCCTCACATATCTCAAGCACAAGGTATGTATAATTTGATAAATCTCATTTATTTCAAATTTGATGTAAGAGGTCACATAGTAAGGTTATGTAAGAATAATCAGTGTTCTAGTTCAAAAATTGCCTATCCTAACACAAAGAGAAGGGGACATAGTGAGTGGAGGCCTAATAAATTAAATGGAAAATAGGATCAAAATGGATTATGTTCCATGATATAATAGGGAACAAGTTCAAGCATCAAGAAACAAGCCTTATTTGCCCAAATGGACATCAAACATGATCTTGAGATAAGAGAAAAGAATAAGGTTGAAAACTCATTCAAAGTCAATATAAAGATGAGAAAGGACTAAAAGCATGGTAAGATCATGGATATATGATAGTCTCCTAAGTTTTGGGATCTTTAGTCCCTTTATGACAAGTATGTGTCTCTACCCATTCTTATTAAGATACATATTTCATATGTAGAAGCAAGTGTGTGTGCTCTAAGTGATGATCAATGGGCCAATTACTAAAAAGAGGTGTGCATGATGTAAGGAGGAGAATATGTGAAGATGATTTAGTCATGATATAATTATGGAATAATTTTTCTTTAGTTATGAATTCAAAGAAGATTTTTATGATGACTTGATCAAACCAAGTCATGTGTTTTGACAAGATATTAAATCTTCATACATGAGAAAAGATAGCTTGTGAGTTCTGAAGGAAGATATGTCCAAGGATCATAATCTTAATTTCATATTAGTTTTTATCAAATAATAGATGTCATTAGATGGAGATTGATGTTAGGGGATCTTTCTAAGCTTTGTGAGTAGCGTGTTAGGACCAAGGATCAAGAAAAGTCTACGTTTAGGTTGGTGCATGTCAAAGGGGGAGAAATTATTTCATATGATTGATATAATGTAATTATCTTGAGCATTTCAAATATTATTAAAATGCATAATTTTGATGTGATTAAGCATGATTTTATGCAAGACATGGTTGAATTCTTATGAGCTAAGAGGCCTTTTGTCATTAATGTCAAAGGGGGAGAAAGATTAGAATGAATTTTGATTAATATGTTCATATGTTAATAATTCATTATGAGGGAATTTTTCCATCAATTACAAATGGGTAGATTGCTAATCATGGTCATTGATGTCTTAGGTTATCATTAATGTCCAAGAGAGCATGTGGTACTAATGCATTAATGACAAAGTGATCAGATTATCAGCTTGGAGAGATATGACACATGTGTAGGTATATAAGGACTAATAAGAGGTTGTGAGGCATCCTTATATGTCTTGACAAAGATCTGTTATGTTTTGTGAGCATTTAAAAAGAGGAACAAGCATATTCTAGCTTACGAGAATCCAAACCATCACTACATGTCATATACATATGAGTGATCCATCAGGTTTTTGCATTTAATTTAGGTACACAAAAAGTAAATAATGTAAAAATGATATCATGGAGATGTTTTCTATAGTGCCAAGAGGATACCCTAAAAATTTTGAGTCTTGAAGTGTTTTCTAGCTCAAGTTATAAAGCTTCAAAGTTGCTCTAGTAGATTGTGATGGGATAGAGACTATTAAGTTTAACCACATTGAAGCCTGGTTTTATTGGTTTATAATATCCAATGGTGAGTGTTAAATATTACCTAATAAGATCAATGGTGTGTATTAAATCAATATTTCAAATGTTGCACAAACAAGTGACAAGTGTCTCAAGCTTGTTAAACTGGTAGAAGATCAATAGTGAGTAGTTGTTCATACTTATGGAGATCAATGGTATGGGTTAAGTGTAAGAGTCAACAAATCATGCAGGAATACCAAGTGGAACAAGTGCATGGATCGATAGCAAAGCACTTAGAAGGCATGTGAGGGTGCTAAGTGTCATAATAGCAGGAGTTTCAATCGAGATCTAATGGTGAGCATTGAAAGATAAAGACTAGGTTAATCTAAGGAGATAGCTAGTGTGTATTTGGTCAAAAAAATTAGGGATAATGAGATGAGATCAAAGTATTTTAAGCTTAAAATTTTCTTAGTGACTATTGGAATTTAAATATTCAAATTTATGAGGAAAAACCAATCTGTATTTTTTATGATATAACTTTTGATATATAAAGAATTTGATCATGGTGTAAAAAGAAAAGTTGTAGAGGACTTTAGGTCACATCCAAAGAATCTATTTTGAAGGTTTGGGTATTTGTAAAATAAAATTTATTTATTTCCAAAGTTGAATACATGTTTGATCTTGTTCTGCAAGTAACATGAGAAGGGTAATTGAGTTGTTCATGATGGTATTTCAATGTTTCAAGAAGATAAAATTATTGGAGAGTGTTGTAGACTCCATGAGGATCATTTTTATAGTTTTTTGAGGTTTGACCAATCCATATTCATGTCAAAAAAGGCTTATATGTTTTTTGTATGTTCGTTCATGGTGTTTATATGTACATAATGATGTTTGGGCTAATTGGACTTTAGCAAAAGGGTGTTGTGATGGATGTTTTCACTTAAGGAGGACTTATAGATTGTGTGGCATGGATCCATTTATTTTAAAAGTGATCTTGTGTTCTTAGGTTTCTCAAATAAGATTCAAATAAGTGAATGGGTCTCCATATGACCTAAAAGGACACTTAGGCCTATTTGAAAGAGGGTACTACTTAAAGATAACCTATGTAGGTTAGTGATTTATCTTTATTTAGTTTGTTAGATAATTCAAGAGTGAAGGCATGTATTGAGGTCAAAAAAGAAGGTTATGAACATAATATTCATGAAGACACTGTAAAAGGTGAAACCAAAGGTGATGGTTTCTAGACTTGGACAGACATCTGGCATATTGTTGAGAAACTTATAGAGACTTGTATGTGTAGAGAGAGAAAAAGGTATGTGTGAGTAGAGAATGTGTTGAGATTGTAGAAGATGAAAGAAAGAGGTACATCAGAGTGAGGATTGTGTAGGACCTTTTTGGTCATGTCTCTATTGTGTTCACATAGTTGTTGTAGTTATGTGGGTGAGGATGAGTGAAGAAGTGTAGAGTGATACAAAAGGGTTATTTGGATGCATTGCTTATGTGAGTAAGGTTGAGGCAGTCTAAAGGGTTTATAAGATGTGTTATACATTGTGTTTCCATCATATTGATATGCAATCAAAGTTATATAGATGTTGATTTCATAGGTGTTGTATGGGTGCTCAACATCCAAAACAAGTGGGTGCTTGTTCATACTTAGGGGTGGTTACTCCTTGTGAAGTGGGTGCTTCACTAAAAGGGTATATTATTTGTGATAATATTATAATAAAAATATTCCATCTATTTTTAGGCTTGAGAGTGGGTTTTATTTCCCATGAGTGTTTTTCCACAGGAATCATGTGTTATGTGTTTGATCTTGAGTATGATTTTAATTCATGAGCTCTCATGTTATTGTTGATTGATCAAGTTGATATATGTTGTTTTGATTAAGAGTTATAAAGGATATAAATTGAAGTTTGAAATATATAGAATCACTTATTCAACCCCCCTCAGTGATTGTACCCTGAATATTTTTTAAGACATATGGATCTCAAATGGACTAAGATTTTGTGCATGCCTCTAGTAGTAGCCTTGCTAAAATTGGGACATTATTTCCACATGTTATAATATTTATAGGCGTTATAATTCTATGAATACTATATTATTAAGCTATATACACTTTTAAAAATGTCTTGATAATGTTTATATCTCACATTATGTATATGGACATGTTATTTTATAAGATATGATCACATTGCATATGCATGGTGTTGACTATATTTGTTGTTTTATGCTCCATAAACACTATTAATTATAAATATTATATTATATTCTTATATATCTATTGTGTATTGCCTTTGGCCCTTATGTGCAATTTGTTTGATAATCTCTATGAGATCACTGTTTGGTATGTTCTACATTTGAAAATATCTAATGATTATGGCCGTTGGCCCTCTATTTTATGAAACATTTGAACATGCCCCTTGTATGCATATATTGTAATTATTATATGGAATTTCACTTGTTTTTTTTGTGTTCTTGTTTCATTTACTAATTTTGATGAATTTCATGATACATATTGTGCATTAACTAATGTATAAGATTCTAATTTTTAATATAATACTATGTAATTAATTGACACATTTATATGGGCCTTGTCTTGTATGTTACATACATAACTAAAATTATACATATATTACTATGTTGACATAATTTTTACATATGCTACATTATTTGATGATTACATCTTAATGCACATGATACATTTAAATTTTATTTTTAGATGAGTGACTTTAAATAAAAAATTACCTCACCTCAAACTAGAGGTATTTTTGTGGGATTTTCATACATTAGATAAGCCTCTTCAAAATAAAAAATCAATTTATAGTTCAAAATTAAATTCCAAAGGTTTAAAATGGATAAAATTCAATCATTAGTACATATTATAGGGGCATATGCCATGCATATGTGTTAATATTATTGAAATAATGTATATATTGATATAGTTTTATCTACATAATATAGATTCATGAATAATTTTCAAATATAATTCATAAATTTGAATATAAATAAATTTATATATTTTATATTAAACAATGTTAACATGATACATATTCATGCATATTGTGTTACTTCAAAAGTTTAGGGGCCATGATATAGATTCAAGCCATGCTTTACAAAAATAATTTATATCTATGGACATGGTAGGACCATGAATGTTTTCCATTATATTTTAATCATGAAATCCTTATAATTCTTTGAATCCATTTATTTATTAATTTATTTACACATAGTAGCCAAATTCAGTTCAACTATATTAAAACTTACCTTGATATCCCTGGAACAAAGGAGCAAAGTGATAATTGAATCTACAACCCATTTATAGTTGTTGATTTAATTAAAGTTAATTATGAATTAATTATAGGTTAAATTCCATCTATCATTATGTATGTGAATCCATTATAAATTTCAACCCATTTCACATCTTTGGGTTAAAAATACCAACATCATAAACTAATGTTTTTACATCCCCCAATGTATTTTATTTTCTATACAAGTTCAATTTAATTTGGGTATTAATCACCCTTAAAATTATCCATTTGTTTAGATCTAAAATTTATAAGTGATTCATGGGAAACACCAATTCTCCAATGCATCACAGAAGCATCATCTCTAAGAAAAGTCACAAGAGCAACATAAGTTTCACATATATAGGTGTAATCCATTTTTGTTCTTTTCAATATTTTTAAATTCAAGTTACAATTCCATTTTTAGTTTTCCATATGAACATGAACTACTTTTACATCATTTTTTAATTTCTCATGGAACACCTTGAATTATCAAAGCTTATTTCAAAATTAAAATTATGTTTTACACACTCAAGTACTATTTCTCATTTACTCTAGTAATTTCATATATAGACTAAATTGGGGGAGAATGTAATCACTCAAATTTGGTTAAAAATACTTGATAATGTTAGTTTTGAGCTTATTTCACTTTAATTGAATTTAGCAATTAATTTTGACCTATTTCATAACCTCACTCTCTCCTAAGAAAATATATGGACTTAGTTATTTTCTAAACTTCTATATGAGTCCTATAGAAATATTTTAAATTTTAAAATCACATATAATCATCTATATAGGCATCCATGGAACCAAAATTCACATGTTTCCCTTTACAAAAGAAAAACATCCACTATGGGACAATAGTGGTAAATTTTCTTGTCCTTGTTGAGACCAACACCCCCTATCTTTATTTTTTGAAAGGAGGACCCTTGTATTTGTTTCAAAAAAGTTTGTATTCTAGATTGAATGTGAAGAGTTGTATTATCTTATATTTTAAAGGCAAATCAATTTTAAAAGGGGAAGATGTGATTTGATGTATTTGATCATGTTTATGTTTCATGGCTCAAACTTGCTAATAATTGTCTTGAAGGTGATTAGTTACAAGTTCCATGGAAGAAGCTAGGATTCCTAAGGAACAAACCCTAAAGGGGTTTTGAATTTGAATTTGAATATCCATGGAAAATACTTGCAGGAAATTTTATTTCCTTTTGGTTAAATGATCCTAAGCCTAACTTTATATTAAGCTTCAAATATGTTTTTTCTTTAAAACATGTCCGAATATTAATATAAAACCTTAGGCTAAACTTTATACATGATCAGTTATTAATTTAAAGATTATACTCTTTTACAAATATAACGGTAATTGATTATTCATTGGATATGATCCAATGGTACATGAAGCCCAAATTATTTTAAAAATGATATACATTTAATGATTTGGGCCTAGTGAATATCTGACGGTGATCATTTACTCATAGGATTTGATTCAATAGTATGAATTAAATCCAACAACCAAAAGGACATTAATAGATGTTAACCACTTAGGACTTGATCCGATGGTTCACATTACCTTGGAGGTTTTAATATAATGGTGTGCATTAACTCATTCATTAGACCAAAATATTTTATTATCTTAAAATTGACAGGTTCACTCCCATCATTTGACATCTATAAGGACGTATTTGATGGGATCACACCCATAAAAATTAACATGAGATAAAAATATTCTATTGTCTTAAATTTTAAATTTTTACCCCATCATTTGATGTCTATGAGGATGTATTTGATATGACTAAACCCATCAAATTTAAACTAAACAATCTTGAAAGCCTCATGATTTCTTAAAGGCTTTATGCATGACACTTGTTCATTAGACCAAAAGATGCTATTGTCTTAAATTTGATAGGTTTTATCTCATCATTTAATATCTATAAGGATGTATTTGGCATGACCAAACCCCTCAAATTTAACCTAGACAATCCCCAAAGCCTTGGGAACTCTATTGTCTTAAATTTAATAGGTTTGCTTCTATCATTTGACATCTGTGAGGATGTATTTGATGTGACCAAACCCATTAAATTTAACTTAGAAATTTTTTAAAGCCTAATCAAAGGGGTTATTTTTAAAAACCTTTTAATAAATTCTTATCTTTTTATGAAGACAAGATTAGTATATAAATATCTTAGCCTAAGTCATTTTGTGTTTTTTAAACATAAAATTGTAAATTATGTTTTTAAACCTAAGATTTATATGATCATGTAACTAATTAAAAGGTAAGCATCTTATAGGATCTAATGGTGGTCTCTTATTCACTAGATTTTATCCAAAGGTACATCAAGCCTAAAGCCTTTAATAAAAAAACATGTAGTTAATGATCTAGCCCTAGTTAAGATCCAATGGTGATCGCTTGCTCATCGGATTTGATCCAATGATGAGATGAAGTTGATAAATTTTTAAAGGCCTCATGAGATTGACACATGCCACAATAAATAAGTTCAAAGATCAAAAACCAATGAAATGCAAGGACCTATATTTATATTTTCAAAGCAAAATAAAGGGGACTTTTGAAAACCAATGATCACTCTTCAAATGAAATTTATGAAATTGGTCATGAAAGGCATGTAACCCTACCACATAAGCTCTATGTAAGCATGGACGATCAAAATGAAAGATATCTCATGATTGAAAACATAAAAGACATGATATTAAGGTTACATCATATCTAATCCATGTATGAGATCAAATTTGGATGTTTTGATCATTAAAGCCAAAAACCCTGAACCCTCTATAAAGAAGGCTAGAGTTAGTTCAATTAATTATGTGACACTTGAGATAATTTCAAAATAAATTTAGAGTGAGTTTCTTAGTAATAGCTTTGATATATTTGAAACTATAATATAGTTTTATCAATGGTAGTGGGTAGGCAACAAATGAAGATTGAATTAAAACTTTATCTAACTTTAGATAGTGAAGGAAGGGTCTTTAGAGACATAGAATTGGATTTAATAACCTTGAATGTGCATAGAATTATAAATTGGTCTTAATTATTCTTCTTTATAAAGGAGTTATAACCAATTTCCTAGGAATAAAAGAGGAATGCTTTAGTGTTCTAAAGATACATGGATTTAGTATCAATTTAAATGGTAGGCCTTCATCATGCAGTTGCTAAACTATAGGTAATGCATTGCATTGATCTTCTTGTTCTTATTTTTGTTGACTACAAAATAGATGGAGAATAGATTATTCATTAAGTATCAAAAAAGTTTCATGAATAGCTCCCATGGCCTTTGAGACTTATTAAAAGATCCCTTTGCCTCATGTTGATCTCCCTTCCTAGACACAATGGACAAATTCCCAAAACTTGGATACAGTCCTCTCACCTTGTTTATTCCAAGGTTCCCATGTTTTCAAGACCTCAAATGGTGAGATTCATATTTCTCAATTCATGGAAGGTATTAGGGTAGCTATGACTTTATTGAATAGAGCCTTTGATGCCTCTTATACTACCTATTTAAGTAAGGTTTGGGTATCCTATGTCCATTACATGTTGGAGTGGAACTTAACTCCTCCTATTAGAGACTTAATAAGTTTCTTCTTATCCAAACAATTTACAACAATAAATAGAAATACTTACAAGAAATTATTTATGATGTCTTACCTCTTGGATGTACTCTTATCCTCTATTAATTTCCATAACATTCAAAATTGATCCCCTGATGGTAGATGTACCATTTCCCATCATTACTCCAAATTACATATTTTCAAATACAATAATCACATGAAGTTCATATGTGATGGTATCTTCCCAATCATTTTTTAGGAAATCATTGGTGTCCCTATGATTAGGATTTATCCTCTAATTAAAATACAAGTAGAGACCATGGGGGATGTGTGGTTCTATCCAGATTACACTGTAATATAGATAGAGGGAATCATGGTCTAACCATATAGATTGCCTATATATGTTCCCAGTAAGCTTGCAGAGCAAGAAATTTCCTATAAAATCATCCAAGGAATGGATTAGCACTACAAGAAGAATAATAAATCTCAAGTTCATCCCTTTTCACTAGACATTGGTAGAATTGTAATCAAAGATTGGAAATAACTGGAGATTATGGTGGTGCATAGAAACTCTTTTGATTTACAATTGGATGATCTTAATATGTGTGACCCCAATGATAGAGTGGATAACCAAATTTAGGATAAAAAGGTCTCAAAGGTTAATTAAAAACATCAACCAAGTGTGGGAGATGGTATTTACACAAAGGCAAGGAACTTTAAAGAACTCTTGTCTAGGGTTAAAAACTACAACATAAATTTAGAACATAGGTTGGTCAAGGATAATAAGCCTTCAAGAGAAATATGATAGTTACATCCTTTATAGTGTCACTTGTTTCTAGGACCATCTGGGACAACACATCAAGAACCACCCGTTGAGGGACAATCTTTTGAGCCTCAATAAAAAGAATTGACAAAATCATCCCAGATTGGGCAACCTAAGGATGTAGAGGGAAAAGGTAAAGCTATAATTGAAGAGTCTGACATTAAGCATAGACCTGGTGAAGGTCCCTAAATTTATGCATCCCCACTAAGGCCTTTTTCCCTAGTAAAAGTTATCAGCATGATTACTTTAAAAACTAGAGAAATGGTGGAGAGTGCCCTTGCTAACATCATAGCTACTTATGGTTCAGATAAGGAAGAAGACCCATCTAAGGAAGTAGGAAAGGAATTAGTTCCATTGGATAATGGAAATAGATAGGTATAATTATCCTTAGTTCCTATGGCTCCAAGAAAGAGGCTTAGGTTAACTTTCAGTCACCCCACTAGTGAAATAAACCTCTTCAGTGATGAAAATCCTATTTATGGACTAGCCATTCCTGATTGGTTTATTTATGGGAAGTTACATAAAATCCCATCTCTTTCTCATTCATTATCTTATAATTGAGTGGACATAGGTGTTCAATATAATTTCAATCCTTAGATAGGATATGTTGAACAAACAAGCAAAGAGAAGCATCCTGATTCTTCATAATAAGGAAAGCTAATGGGTTAGTACCCCAGGAGCCTCTAGGAGTTCAAATGCAGAGATTCTTGAACAACCAAAGGTGAAATAACTTGACCTTTAGGTCTAATTTAATCTAGATACATTAAATATTGAGATATTAGAGACCATGAAAATTAATATTGGTACTAAGGAGTCCACCTTTCATAAGGTGGAACCATTTTTAGGCTTAACTCCTATTCCAAGGCAGGTAGTAGGGGAGCATCCTATTTTTATAGAGGATGTAGCTATTATGGTAATAGCCCAGTCAACAATGACCTTGGCTAGAGTTCAAGGACTGAAGTAGAATATTATCAACTTGGAGAAAGAAAAACAAGATTTAGAAGCTCAGGTCCTCCTTTCAATTCTTAAGGAGATATTACAAGCATTGAATGTATCATTGATGTATGCATTAGAGAATTTAAAAAACATCAAGTCTAGATTGAGTGATTTGGAACATCAAGTTTAGATGGAACAAGACTTAATCACTCAATGGCATAATTTTTAAGCTCAGATGGAGGAGCTCATCAAGGTGCATAAGACAAAGCAGGCATTAGATTTTAAGATTATCAAACTTAAACATTTGGAAATCTTCATGGTAGTTGTGATAGATAAATAAGAGGATTTGATCACCCAGAGCAATGAGGTAAATGACTTCATCAAGAGAGACACATACTTGGTAAACCAGATTGAGAAACTTCTGGGGAATCTATTGGATAACTCTTCTCAAACCACTACTGAAGGCCTAATCGATGATGAAGAATTCAAGAAGAGGGTTGGTTCTCACATTCAAATCATCAAATACAATAAAGTTCATTTGGATAAGGATAACCAAAAGACCCTTGATACTATTATTTTTGTAGGTAAGCAAATTATAGAAGCATAATGTATCAAGAAACTTGTATATTGGGTAGATAGTGAATTTGACAAGTTAGCAGATAAAGAAGAGGATTATCTAATCAAGATTGTAGTGGATTTTTAGCTGATTAAGGAACAATACACCAAGTTGAAATACTTCCTTAGACAAGGCTAATTGAAGGTCCCACCAATGAAATTATTAAGATAATTTTCTTTTTGTAAAGTATATGCTAGTCTGTTAGCATATACTCTTTTTTGTCATGTTGACATATGACATTCCACATTATATCTATATATTAAGGACAACTATCCTTATTCACATGTTGATATTTTAAAATTTAACTAGTTAACTACATATGTTTCTTATAAATAGGTAGATGGTTACCATTTATAAGGGAGAGTTTTTGAGAAATTGATACCAAGAACATTTAATATAACTAAGGAATTATGAAAAGATTGTCTGGATAGTTTTGTTAAATGTCTATTTTATCTCTTAATTATGGAAATTCATGTTGAATTTGAATGATTCTTCTTGTTTTGAGTCAAATTATTTATCATATGGTAGTTAATTTGTGTTAAATGCTAGATTAACTATAAATATTTCAAGTATACTTCATTTTATTTACTCTACATTTAGATGTGCTTATGTCATTTAGATCATAATAGAAAACTTTTAAAGGAAACTTAATTATTAATTATTATTCATACTATTCCTCTGCATTTTGCCAAATTTGTGATGTAATTTGAGCTTATGCTATTTTATAACATAAATTGGTTTAATGTGTACTCAACATAATTTGAATCTTGTCATAATATTTGATATGAAAACCTGCAATCATGTTTCTTTCTTCCTTACCCTTCCTTTTTCTTTTTTTTAAATCAATATTCACTTTAGATTAAATATCATTATTAATAATCATTTATTTTAACTTTTGAGTCCTAAAAATTATTAAGTATTCAAATTGTGCTAACCCTGGTGGCTCCCAACCACTAAATCAAATAAATATTGTGGACAATTTTCATACTATGATTCTATTTCACCACAGACAATCACTAAATATCCACAAACTATAACTCATGCCATAGATTCTCAGAATCCTAAAATGAGAAGTGTTCTTCAAAACTAAGAGCACATGTGGTATAGTTTGAAGCATCAACAGTCCCCTATGGGATGTTTTATGCTTAGCCTTTATAAGAGTCACTTTTAAAAAATTAACCCTCCCTTGTAGTTTGAACCATATTTTTAGGATACATGGCATGATGTTTTCTAATTTTGGATTGATATAAATCCAAACTTAAGTCACCTATTATAACACTTAGAAATCACTTGAAAATTTTAATATAGAGGAAAACTTACACCATTTCACATTGAGAAAATCTTCCCTATTCTTCCTAATTTTGATTCTCATTGAATCGGTCTCATCTAAGTCTAAATCCTAGTTTATCATATCTAAATAAAAATATTAACAAGTACTCAATCCATATATATATATATATATATATATGAGCACTCTATATTTTATATATATTTTACAAAGAACTCTAAGTGGAACAACTATGTGGGTTGGATTTCCCTCTTTGGGATATTAGATAAGTAGGTAGCATTTAGTCAATGATGAGTAAATGCTACCTAATTATCTAATATCCCAAAGATGGAAATCAAGCCCACATAGTTGTTCCACTTAGAATTCTTTATACACACACACACACACACACACACACACACACACACACACACATATATACATACACACACACACACACACATATATATACATACACACACACACACACACACACACACACACACACACACATATACATACATATATATATATATATACATACATACATACATACATACATATATATATATATATATAGATACATATATATATAGATACATATATATATATATATATATTTATATATATATATACATATATATACATATACATATACATATATACATATATATATACATATACATATACATATATACAATTACATATATACATATACATATATACATATACATATATATATATATATACACATATACATATAAATATATATATATATATATATATATATATATATATATATATATATATATATATATGAACACAATTTTACAAAGAACTCTAAGTGGAACAACTATGTGGGCTTGATTTCCCTCTTTGGGATATTAGATAAGTAGGTAGCATTTAGTCATCATTAAGATTATTGGGGTCAACTCATCTTATTACACTCCATTATTTTTATATTTGTAGGTTTTCAATCATTACAATCCATATCATAGTTTCAAATTTTAAAGAAGTCATATTTAGATATTTCATGTGGATCCAAAGGTCAAGTTTTTGTACATAGGTATGATTTAATGTATTACAAATGATCATGACCATAGTGTCCTAATTTTAATTGGAGTACATTATCAACCAACTTAAGACAATAGTGTCAATTGATCGTATCACAAGTTGGACATTTTTTTAATCATTAGTTTTAATATTAGTCTTTGTGAAATTGTATAATTAGTCTTTATTTTTTAGTTATAATCATATTTTAGTTACACACAATCAAAACTTATCCATTAAACAACTAAGTTTTCCATTTTTTTCATAATTAGTTTAATTTCACTTGATTTCACTTTGTCAAATCAATATTTAAATTTAATTTTACATATCACAAATGATTTATAAAATTATACTTTTATTTCATTTAGTTTATCCAAATTATGGTTAATAAACCAATTATTTCAAATTCTTGTAAAATAAGAATAAACCAAAGAGAGAACACAAAAAAAGAAAAATCAAATCAGTAAATAGAATATTCATGGAATAAACCCAAGAGGATAACATTACTCAAGTAAAATGTAAACATAAAAATAACCAAAGATGAACCTTAGGTGAAAACCCCAAGATGAAAGACATAATTCAATTATAATGTAAATGTTATATATATGAATATGATCCCAATAAAAAAATATAGTGGCTCAAATTTTTATTTGATACATAATCTAGTACTTCACTAATTTTATATTTTAACAAGTATTATGTTTTTACCATAATTTATTCAACTCTCTTAAATATCCTCAAAATCACATCATTCAAAATGGGATTGATCAACATAATATGTAAGGTGCAGTTGGAACACTTACACTCAAGTTGTGAATGATTTACAAATAGAGGATTTTACTTCATCCACGAAGATGAAAATTATGGATTTTTTTCCAAAGTATGTGTAATTTTTTTAATATGTTGTAATAATGTGTGGCATTCATTGGTGGCATATGAATAAAAACTATTCCAAAATAAGTATCACTCATCTTTATTTTGAAATGTAATGCGAGTTTTTAGGATAATAAATATATAAATCGTGTGAATTTTAATGTGAATAACTTTTTATTTTTAAGTGATTGTTGATGTTTTTGGTATGTTTGATAGTTATTTATAAAATTACTAGTGGTATCATGAAACATTAAAAAAAATATTAGGTGGAGAAGGTGGGTATGCTTATCTACTTCACGTTATTGGATATTATTATTGTGAGGTTAGGTTCCCTATATGTTTCTTGTATTCTCATAAATTATACATGAGATTTATAGGGCCATAATTTTATAATAAATATAGTGATGGGCTATGGAAATATTAATTTTATCTTTAAGTGTTTGGTTTTTTAGTGATGGGATAGTGAATTCCAAGTAGTGTTAAAAAATGGACTTTATGGATGAAGACCTAATTTAAGTGACCAAAGGCATATTAGGTTTATTATTAATGTCACTGAGATTGATAGAGATATATAATACATCATATTAATTTTCATTGAAATAATAAAAAATATTAATCTTGTTACTAATTATTAAATGTAATTTTTTATTGACTTGTGCTAAGTGAGTCTTGATAACTTATAATATTATCATGATTTTCTTGGCCATATCCAAAACTATATATATATATATATATATATATATATATATATATATATATATATATATATATGAACACAATTTTACAAAGAACTCTAAATGGATCAACTATGTGGGATTAATTTCCCTCTTTGGGATATTAGATAAGTAGGTAGCATTTAGTCATCATTGAGATTATTGGGGTCAACTCATCTTATTGCACTCCATTATTTTTATATTTGTAGGTTTTCAATCATTACAATCCATATCATAGTTTCAAATTTTGAAGAAGTCATATTTAGATATTTCATGTGGATCCAAAGGTCAAGTTTTTGTACATAGGTATGATTTAATGTATTACAAATGATCATGACCATAGTGTCCTAATTTTAATTAGAGTACAATATCAACCAACTCAAGACAATAGTGTCAATTGATCGTCTCACAAGTTAGACATTTTTTTAACCATTAGTTTCAATATTAGTCTTTGTGAACTTGTATAATTAGTCTTTATTTGTTAGTTATAATCATATTTTAGTTACACACAATTATAACTTATCCATTAAACAACTAAGTTTTCCATTTTTTTCATAATTAGTTTAATTTCACTTGATTTCACTTTGTCAAATTCAATATTTAAATTTCATTTCACATATCACAAATGATTTATAAAATTATACTTTTACTTGATTCAATTTATATAAATTATGGTTAATAACCCAATTATTTCAAATTCTTGTAAAATAATAATAAACCAAAGAGAGAACACAAAAAATGAAAAACCAAGTCAGTAAATAGAATCTTCATGGAATAAACCCAAGAGGATAACGTTACTCAAGTAAAATGTAAACATAAAAATAACCAAAGATGAACCTTAGGGGAGAACCCCAAGATGAAAGACATAATTCAATTATAATGTAAATGTTGTATATATGAATATGATCCCAATAAAAAAATATAGTGGCTCAAAATTTTATTTGATACATAATCTAGTACTTCACTAATTTTATATTTTAACAAGTATTATGTTTTTACCATAATTTATTCAACTCTCTTAAATATCCTCAAAATCACATCATTAAAAATGGGATTGATCAACATAATATGTAAGGTGGAATTGGAACACTTACACTCAGGTTGTGAATGATTTACAAATGGAGGTTTTTACTTCATCCATGAAGATGGAAATTATGGATTATGTTCCTAAGTGTGTGTAATTTTTTTAATATGTTGTAATAATGTGTGGCATTCATTGGTGGAATATGAATAAAAACTATTCCAAAATAAGTATCACTCATCTTTATTTTGAAATGTAATGGGAGTTTTTACGATAATAAATATATAAATGGTGTGAATTTTAATGTGAATAACTTTTTATTTTTAAGTGATTGTTGATGTTTTTGGTATGTTTGATAGTTATTTATAAAATTACTAGTGGTATCATGAAACATTAAAAAAAAATATTAGGTGGAGAAGCTGGGTATGCTTATCTACTTCACGTTATCGAATATTATTATTGTGAGGTCATGTTCCCTAGATGTTTCTTGTATTCTCATAAATTATACATGAGATTTATAGGGCCATAATTTTATATTATATAGAGTGATGGGCTATGGAAATATTAATTTTATCTTTAAGTGTTTGGTTTTTCAGTGGTGGGATAGTGAATTCCAAGTAGTGTTAAAAAATGGACTTTATGGATGAAGACCTAATTTAAGTGACCAAAGGCATGTTAGGTTCATTATTAATGTCATTGAGATTGATAGAGATATATAATACATCATATTCATTTTCATTGAAATAATAAAAAATATTAATCTTGTTAATAATTATTAAATGTAATTTGTTATTGACTTGTACTAAGTGAGTCTTGATAACTTATAATATTGGCATGATTTTCTTGGCCATATCCAAAACAATATCAATATATATATATAATCTCACAATGTTACGATGAAAAGAGTTATCTTTAAGGGATTTCTTCTTGAATGATGATTTCACAAAAAAAAACATTTTTTGGGTTATTTTGAGATATAGGTCACAATCTAGGAGGTAATTGATCAATGATGCTTTAATTTAAATCAAATATTTTTATCTTCAAATTGATTTCATCAATATCATCATCATCATCATCATCATGATCATCATCATCATCATCATCATCATCATCATCATCATCATCATCATAGTTTAGGATGTTTAATGAAACTCTCCCACCTCACTAGAGATATCTAGGATAACCTTGTAAGGAGTAAATGGGATGGTTGAAAACATTATATACTTAAAAATTTACACATGGTAGATATTCAAGAAAATGAAACATATATACACATTTTTATTAAAATTACTTGAAGTTATAAGGGTTAGTTTCTCCTTATACATTTATAATTATCTTACGTAGGGCAATTTTATGCATTTGAAAATATAATAAGTTAATGTGTTCATTTCATGATTACAAGGGCCCAATCGAGATGTTATATGAAAACTAAAATTAAAATTTTTAACTTTCACTTTAATTTTTCCACAAGATTTAGTGATAATAGGTTAGATGCATTCCAATGGAGAAGTTTTTCTTTGTTCACAAATTTGACAAGTGTTTAGAGTATAGTAGATGTAAGGCTTCTAGTCAAGTGTCTGAAATATTTTATGAAGTCTAAATTATATTAATGTTCCAAATATATAACCAATATGGACTATCTCTAGATGGACATAACCAATTTTGATATTAATGAATATATGAGAGTTATCATCACAAAATGGTAAATTTTTAGGAATAATAAATTGGATAAGAAATTTTAACGAGATATATTTATCGATAATTATTTCAATTTGAATGGATAACTCTTACATCATTACATTATTCTCTCATCTGAATTGTGCAATGGGGCCTCTTTCCCCAATGATGGAGATTGATGAATTTTTATGTCAAAGAGATTTTTCATAAATCTATTATGGTGCTTTTAAGATGGTTTGATAAGGTTGAGAAAAAGTCTAGAGATATTATATAGCTCTGAAATAAAGTCCCATCTATCAAGGATATGTTTTTCTTTTTTAGATTATTTTTCATGAGATGTGAGAATGATATTAGATTTAGCCATAATATGAGTTGAGTATGAGGATTTTTTTAATTTTTCACCATCATTAGTCTAGCTAAGGACATATGCTAATTCAATAAATGTCATAACTCAAATGATGTTTTTAGAAAAGTATGATCTATTTTTACAAAGTCATCAATGTAGTTGATGATGTAATATTTTGGAAATTTTCAAAATTTTGGTTTCTCTAAAGAGATTTCAAAAAAGTTACTTTTTCAATATGTTTTTATGGTTTTTTAGGTTTTATAACTGGTTAAAGGAGGATAAGTTTAGTTTTTTTAAAATTTAATTGGTGCATGTAATTACTCGTTTCATGCCTTACATTTTAAATAATTATATCTCATTAGTATAATGACTAGGTTTAATAATAGTTTCAATAGAATTAGTTGTTAGGCTAGGATTATGAGGTTTTTTAGTATTTTCAAATTATTAGGGATTTTTTAGTCTCTTGGAGTGATATGGTAATTATTTGGTATAAATTAATAGTTTGGTGTTATATTTTTGAATTTATTCATGCTCATTTCTTATTTTGTTGGTTTTGTAAGCATTAATAAATACTTGATATCATTCTTTATCCATAGCATCATAATCAAATTGGCTAATAAGATTAAATTAGTAATATAAATCTACAATAAAAAACCAATTATTATAAGTGACCTCAATTATCATTTAAAATTTAAAAACTTTGTGGTGTACCAGTGAGGTGTTTCCCTAATGGAATTTTTTTTTAGGATGAGTCTTTGGTAGATTATGTGTAAGTTATTCCTTACTTTGAGGTAAATTTTTGCATTCTCCTAGTTGAGGATGTGGTTGAAACAAAATTCCCAAAAGAGGTTGATAAAAATCCACAAGTTGAGAGGTATTAGACACAAATTTATAAATTATTCTCTTGGATTCAAAAACATAGTCATGATTTTTGGAGGCACCATCAGTGATGCCATGCCATTTTCTTTTGGATCCTACAAAACTTTTACTATATTTTTTAGGTTTGATGAATATCATATTTTATCATGTTATTATATTATATTTTATGTTATTTGAATGCTACCTCTAATGTTTTTGGAAAGGATTAAACCTTGTAGTGTAATTGAGGCTCTAAAACACTTTAAATTTTTTTAAAGAGTATTTATTCACTCATATTGTGTAAAATATTTCAAAAAAATATTTAAATATCTTGATAAATTCATATGTCATTTAATATTCTAGTTAATCAATAAATTTACAAAAAATTTCAAAGTATCTTTGGATAAGTCATGAAATTGAAATTTTTAACTATATAATATCAGCAAGACTTTTAATTTGACTACAAGTCTAGGCTTGAGTTAATTTTACCACTCTATATCATCCCCATTTAGGTTTTTTTTATTATATTTTTAGTGACACAAATAAATTTTAGGAAATATTTATAGATATCACCAAAAGATTTAAGGTATAATGTGGGATTAATGTATCATCATAATATATGGTTTGATTTATTCCTAAAATGTCCAATACTTTCATGGATGGATCTAGGAATATATTTCTTGATGTTTGAGAAAAAAAATTTGAATGAGAGGTTGTAGTATTGGGTCCATGATTATCCAATTGGAGGAGGGAGAACATGGTATAAATTGATTAGGAAATCCCAATTAGATTTTCTGGAGGTATATTCAAAATGAAAATTATGATTTTATATATTTTCATATATTAGCTTGAAAATTATGTTTTCACATGACCCATTTAATCTAATAATTGTATGATCATTTTAATAGAGTAGAATTTGGAATTTTGATTTGTTTGATTATAAGGGTTGTTTTTAGGGACAAAGAACTAGTTATAGTTTCCATAATTGTTATATAAATATTGAATATTATTAATTAGGAGGATATAGTTAAAACATTCCTTAAATTTACCCATGATTTATAAAATATTTAACCTATAGGGGTAAAACTCCCAAGAATCATGAGAAATTATATTTCTTTAAGGGTGTTTCTCACATGTTTGGAGTTATAAATTATAAATTATTTTATTTTTAGATTAATTTAAATGTATTCATTTTGTTCAACCTCATGGTTATTATAATAAATGGTAGTTTCTGTTTTATCTATTTTGGATCTAGTCTCAACCTTGTTAGGAATAATTGTGTTTTTCTTGGTATTGGTTGAAGCCATGTTACAATTTACATTGTTGTATGCTTGGGTAAAGGTAAATTATTCTGTAACCTCTTATTCTGAATCATTAAGGAATTATATTTTAGGATTGAAATAATAAAATTTATTTTTTCTAAATGATGATAGATTTAAAAATTTGATTAACAATAGAATATAGAAAATAAAAACATGAAGATAACCCAATCATTGGTGGGGTAACATTAATGTTAGGTTCACCAAAGTGTATGTAAGCATAAATATATATGTAATTTAAGGATTATATAAAATTAAAAAAAAAAAGTATGGATGCCATTCTAAATAAAAAATACACACAATATATTGATCCATAAAGTAGTATAAAACTATAGACAAAGGTCATGTGCATAAGAGGTTATAAAGGATTTAAAAGGAGAAATTATACACAATTTTTAATGAGATATAAGATGAAAGACCTTACTATATTTTATGTTTCATTATATGTTAATAAAAATCTATATAAACTAAAATTTGTAAAAAAAAATCTATAAATAACTAAAATTCCATTAGGCAATAAGTAATAGTTATAATAAAGTATATATGTTTCTATACAATAATAAAGAGATATTAAAAACAAGAATATAAAATATATAAAATTACGAAGAAACATATGATAATATATATTATTTAATACATGAGATAAAAAAATAATCTAATAACACCAAGCAAGTTACAAAAGAAAGAGTTTAGATTTAGGGATACTTACCTTTGGTTGACTTGTTAGTGAAAAAATATCCTCAAGAAAATTTTGAGATATTTTTATAAGTGAGTTAAATATGTATGGGATAAGACATAATTAAACCATAATAGTGGACTATAAATAATATGGTAAACCTCTCTAGTACAACTCCTATTACATGAATTCAATATGTATTTTTTTGAAAAATTACTTTCTTGATACTCTTTTTAGAATACATTATCTTTTGTATTACTTGAGATGTGATGTTGTGTTTTGCTTATATTTTTCACATTTTAACTTCGAAATTACCATGGACCTATATAATCTTATTTTGGACATTAATATGTAAATAAAGTAAAATAATTTTCTTTAATATCTTCAAATACCTTGTGCTAACTTTATTTTTTTAGTGTAAGCTTATTTTATCCCTAATCCCTTTTTTTTATTCCAGAGGTGTATTTTAAAGAATAATCAAAGTATAATTATTTATAATTTATTGATAAATTATAAAATATAATCCTATACATACATATATAAATCTAAAATTAAAAACTTGGTTTTATTCAATGTCACCAGTTGACCTAAAGACATATAAATAATTATACATTAAACTATAAATTGTGGGCTCAAATAATGACATTGTTTATAATGGAGGATACTAATAGACATCATTTTTTGGGTATATAATGTCAATTAAGTGCACACAAAGTGAAAAATAGGGCCAAATGGGGGCGGGCGGGGGGGGGGGGGGATATCAACCTAGGAGGAAAAATGAGCTAATCATAAGGTGGTATGAAGGTGGTAGTAGTAAATATATTTTATGATAGGGTCTCTTAGATAGTGCCACAAGTTGAACCACCCTAATAATATTACATGGTTGAACATACATAGGTAAATTAATTAATTATAAAATACTATAGTATAAACGTGTGAGTAATAAAAAATAAGGTGTATAGATATCCTATTTATCAAAAGTGGGGGAAAATTTCTACTAACTATATTCATCTAAACTTCATGAATTCATCATATCTTTCACTCCTATTTAATGAGGCATTCATATTTCACTCACTCAAATTTATATGTATTATTTATCAGATATTCCTATTATGAGATATATTCAAGAGATATTTTAGCCTTTTTTTATAGCACAAAATAGTGTTTAACCTTGATTTTTTCTCCCTAAAAGTTATAATCACAAGTGTATGAATGATTTAGTACATATTTAAAGGCATGTGATCTCATAGTGTAATTTTTAAATTTATATTAAATTAGGTATATTTTATTCATTTTTATATATTATAAAAAATTATTATTATCGTCAGTCACCCATGCATGTGTATAAAAATGAAGAATGTTCTTACAAGCTTCACAAGTATGTTGGATTCTAGTTTATGAGCTTTAGCATAACAAAATATTTTTATCCACATAAAACCCATTTAATTTTTATATGTATTCACATGCACACAAATTGGATCATTATGTATACATAAAATGGTCTTCAAGAATTTATTAGTCATTAAATTATTTATTAGTCATTAAATTTCATAATTTTAGTGTGGATGTAGTTATTTATTGGTCTAAATTAGGTATTATTGGTGTATTTTTTTCATTTGTCACCGTTCCCTTCCTTATTTATCCTCCCTTTCACTCTTATCATTTTTTCATTATATTGTGTTCATTCTCCAAGTTTTTAATATTGATAGGTTTTTTCCATTAGGGTGCACTCATGCTGTGTGGTTATTTTATACTCACTTTTTTGACCATTTAGTGTTGATTTGTGTGATAATATGTCCTAATTTGAATTCAAGTGATCTAAAAATACAAATGTATATTAGTTAATTTATTTTCATTATAATGTTTGGAATATTTATAAGCAAATAAATTAATAAAATATTTAGAGATCATTCATTGTATCAATAATTATTGGTCCAATTACCAATTTTTTACTAATATTAGTGACACACTGCATTGCACTTATTTTCATACCTAATGAATAACTAAAATTATTGAAGTGATATTTTAAATATTATAAATTATTTAGGATATTGAGAATATTAAATTTGTACTGGTATAATGTAGGCCCTAAAACAAATAATTTTTTTGTTTACATATCTAATTAGGGAAAGTATAAGTGGAATTTCCTTATGATTGGAACATGGTTTTAGAAAACTAGGCAAGGTTATATATCCTTGTATCTACAAAAAATTTCATTAAAAAAACATTTCAATTACCTAATATTTTATATATTGATAATCACTACAAATTGTTCCCAAAAATTAAATTTGATAATTTGGATAGGGTCCTTCATTTGCCACAAGTGTTCAAGGTTCTTATTATCCTACCATAAAAACCTAATTTAAATTTGATGTATTGTTTAATTTATATTTGTTCTCTCTTTGTATTTATTTCTTTAGTTTTGATTTATGGTTTTATATTTGTTTAGGCCTAGTTAAATTTATATTGATATTTGTGTTACAATTTGACTGAAATATGTTTGTTTACAATAAATTAAGAAAAGAAAAATATAAATATTTAACCCCAAGTTGAATACATATAATTTTTTATTATTTAATTAGACATTATTTATGTATTATACATTTATTTTGGATACTTAATTAGTTGGATTAATTTCTATATCTAGATGATTCAATATTTGAATTTTAAGTGTAAACCTTAAAATCATAAAACATAGTAGTCAAAAATTAATATAATAATTATATTATAATGGTGTAGATGATGACAAAAGTGTGTTATCATACCATCCACCAAGTTAAAAATCAAACTAGCTACCAAAAGGGTTGAGTTTGGTGGAATGGATACCCCTCAATCTTTTTTGTATACCAATACCAATGTATGTTAAAATTACTCCAAATGATATGGATGATTTTATCATGACAAAAATAAACATATGAAAATGATAATAAAATAAGTTAAAAGAATAGATTAAACAATGCACACACATAGTGACATATAACACTCAAATAATCTATTAAAATGCACCATGTCAAATTTTAGGATTGACTACCAATGTTTAATTGATCACATGGTCATCATAACACCCATGGAAACCTATCCTACACTAACTAACCCACTTGGTCTGGATGGAAAACATATCCTCAACAAGCTTGGTAGGCCCCATGGCCCATTTAGTCTTGATTCAAGATCATAGTTAATATTTAAATGATACCTTTTTGGTATAGGTTTTAATTACCCACTCATGTGCTAAATGGGGTTCAAAACATACACCACATAGTTCCAAATAGTAATAAATAATGAATCTATATCATTATTGTAATTGAAATTCTAGTTCTAAGTTGATTTATTTTTTCAAAAAGGGTTTATAACAAAGTAAAAAATGTATCATGTTACCTTTAAAATGTCTTATAATATCCCAAAATATACTCTATAATATGGATTACTTTATCTCCACTACTGGATCTAATTTTTAATAACCACCAACTCATAAAATACCTAAATATCCTTATGAAACCCTATAAAGGCTTCATCATTAAATTAAGAATGATAAAATTCCCTAGGAAATGAGAATGAGGTTTGGAATGAAATTAAAAACTTATATTTCTTCCCATTCACACCTTGGGACATTTATGTACAAAAAGTGACATACTAACCTACACACTCGACCTCTAGAGATTTGGCCAATATGGTAGACATAATGGATGGATGATGGGTAGGTAGGTCTATGGATTGAGTTGATTAGGCTAAAGAATGGGATTCTATATAGTTGGTGATATGAAATGCTCATGAATAAAATAAAAGATTTATACCACATCATGGTTTCATCTATGGCTTAAATTTTAAAAGATATATAACTCCAAAGTCCTTCTATTTTGGTGATAACTAGGAGGTGAAGCTACTGGTCAATGTTAATAATGGTGAAGTGGGTATGATTAAGTTGAATAACTCATGAATTATGGTTAGATCTATCAAGTTGTCTAGATCATATCAATATCATACCTAGATCAAATGATATATTATGAGGCTAGTCTTGATGATAAAAGATAAAAGGGGAGTGGATAACTAATCTTGGATAAAGTTACATTGGTTGCCTTAGTTATTAGTTAATATGATAATTAGAGGATCGATAATCCATTATTACACATCTAGAGTTTTGAGGGAGTTGAAAATAATATGGGATATGGGTGTGGATTATAATATTTATATATTTATTTTTGTGTTAATATGAGATTGAATGTTAGTTTTAGGAGTTGGGGCCATGACTCTAGGAAATAGACATGTTATAGGAATGAGTGGGTTCTCAAGGAGTGTCACCTAAGAGGAAAGGTAAGGTTATGTATAAGTGTAAGAGATTATATTTAAGGTCTTTTGAAATGTATTATGTGTTTTTTTTAGTTTAAATCAAGGTTTTGGTTCTTGTGCTCATCTAGACAAGGCTTTTTGTTGTTTTTAATGTTTTGACAATGTTTTAGTAAGGAAACAAAATAAACTACTTGATAAATTTTAAATGTTGAAAGTAATAAAGTAAAGAATTTTTGAAAATGAACAAAATAAATGTGCTTGTTTTTTTTCTTTTTTATGTCTTTTATAATTCATGTAATGATGAACACTAGGCTTTGAAAGAAAGGTGTTATTGATGATTTTATTATGTTTTTGCCTATTTTGTGGGATAATTATTTTAATGAAACCTAAATAAATTTAATTTGTTTTTTTTTTTTTGTGTGTGTAAATTATATTATATGATACTAAAATTTAAATTCACTAACATTCAAAGATGAAAATCAAACTCCAAACACTAGCAACATTTATTCACTAGAGATTTAGAAATTAACCTTTTATATGCAAACTAGAAAATTATTTTTTAACATTATTAAATGCTTACCTATGAATTGAAATGATCTAGGTATGAAATTATGAAAACATAATATTATTATTTTCTAATTTTAAATTTTATGAATTAGATTTCTTTCACTATCAAAATGAAGAAATTCAAAACCTAATATGCAAGACTTGGACTACCTAGTTTGTCTATGCTATTTTGGATGCTTCATTGAAAGTTATTTTTTGAATACAATGATTTTTAAAAATTAAAATGAGATAAATATTAATGGATTCACCTTTTATTTTTTTTTTTGATATAATATGTAAAACACTACATTATTTTTGAATAAGCTAAAATGCAATACAAATGAAAGATCTACGCTATGTTTTTAGTGCAAAAGGGGGGAGAGAGATATTTATTTTCATTTTTTTATTTTTTAAAATGAAATTAATATAATTAATAAAATATAACTAAATTATTATATATCTAATAAGCAATAAAAATTTAAAAAATGAAAAAAATACCAAACTAATCAAGGTGATAATAGATGAAGGCAATGGTGGTTGTTGTAGATTTTCTTTAGTAAGATAACTCCTCTGCTCAAATGAATTTTTGAAATATATTAACAAAGTACAATATAAAAAAAAATTATTTAATAAAAATATAATAAATGGTAACATAATCCCAAACAAGGAAGACACTAGCTGTGGTTGGCTAGTTTACTAATAACAAAGGGTAGGTTGTTAATCTACTAACTTTCCTTCTCCAAAACTATGTAATCTAGCATGAATATGACTAAAGATATAACTCCAAAATAAATAAAATAAAATTTTATCTATATGTAAGCTTGAAATATATAATCTTCAATGAAAAATTTTGATCCAAAATTAATTGAAAATATATATACTTATAGAGGAAGTAAAGAGTTTGCAAGGGTGAGTTTTACTGGTGGCTAAGTCAAAGCTCAACTTAGGAAGAATAAATATTGATAAAAATAGGAGTGGGAGTGATATAGTAAGTCATAGAGGTGAAAAAAAATAAAATAAAGGGATAAATTTTAATAAATCATGTTAAACCAATGAGAACTCAAGTCTCAAATTCCATAAAAGGAAAATGGGCAAATATTGATGAAATGACCATAGTTTTATGGGGTTATAGATTTAGCTATTGCTTAAAAATATGAAATTTCCTCTCAAAATGATAAAACCACCATGGTAATTTATGAAACCATCATGATTTACTAAGGAATGTATGGGTATTTTTGTATCCTAAAGAGGTGATTTAAACACCAATAGAGTCAATTTTGAGGCTAAAGAAGAAAATTAAACATTAAGCCCATAAATCACTCAAGAATGAATTTTTTGAGGTTTTATAAGGCTAAAGAGATATTAGGGGGTAATATTGTCAGGGAGAACCAATACTAAGCATATTTTATAAATATTTACATCATCAGTGAACTCGTTTCATAAATGTTTCACTATGCAATTTTTGGGTGCATATATGATCCTATTATACCCATTACTAGGACAATGTTGTTTTAATTATTTTTTAATTAGAGTAATATAAATGAAGTAAAACAATGAATATTTAAATTATGTAAATTAGGGAAATAATCATGAAAATTTGAATGTAAATGAAAATATTGATATTGCACTTAGAATATTTAAACTCAAAATATAATATAAGAGAGATGTACTTAAATTATAATAATATTATATTTACCAATGTGTTAATTTTTATTTTTTAAAATGATTTGTCTCTACTTTCTAAGGGTTCAGATTATAAGATAGAGTCTCAAGCCATTCCTTGATCTTTTCCTTAAAAGTGGAGATCCCTATGGAGATCAGTGTTATCCATACCATATTGATATTTCCATATTGACTATATATGTCTATAATGCCTCACACTACTTAGTTTATGCTTATATATGCCTCTTATGTGTTCCCTTAATTTTTTTCATGTGTTTTTATTAATTTTTTTCCTTTTTATTTCTTTGAAACTATAGTATCACTTTTGACCATAATATGACCCTTTAAAATTGGGTTAGTATGTTGGGTTGGACATCCCCATGCAATCCTCACTATGTTACTGATCATCGCCTATGTTCCACTACTTTATTTATGGATTAAAGTGAATGTAGTTCTTGTATCTAGGTGTGTGCATAGTTTTGTAAAGATTATAGAACTCAATGCAATTTTTGGCTTTCAACACGTAACAAAATGAAACTTTGACTTATGTGTGTATCTATACTTAGATCTAGGACTACTATTTTTATGGATATTTAGATATGTATTCTTTGTTTATAATATCTCAAGAGAGTAATAATTTATTTCTAAAGTTTTATATAAATTTCCAATATGGGTAAAACTATAGGATCAATTTATATTTATAGATGACTCTTTGATATTTACCACTATGACTGATTAATTAAATGTGTCTAAGATGACCTATTAAAGAATTCTCAATTGGAAAAATAATCATTGAGTGTTCCTAGACACTATCTTTAGAGGTAGACACTTATGACAAACCATAATTATCTACCTATTATTGGTGTTGTCCTTGGAGTGAACATCAATGATCTAAGATATGGATACATTCTATTTATGAGTATGGAATGTTTTTATATAAACTAGGATGACATTGAATATGTGTATCTAGTAAATTGAGTTTTCCATGATAAAAGGTGGGTAGATAGATGGGGTAAAGATTGCACAAGATTCAAATGTGTAGGAAAAGTCTAGGTATTTCAAAGTGTGCCAAATTTGATGTTGTAAAAGTGTCTAATACAAAGTAAAAGTGTCTAAAATTCCTCCCTTTAGTATAGTATTTAAAATGCTAGATTAAAATGATAAAAAAAAAAAATTGGTACCTATGATTAACCACATTTGGTGTTGACATGTATGCCCCAAATGTCCCATTTTATCTATGAAAAAATACAATGAAGCTTGTACATATCAATTTTCATTCATGTTATAAAATATGAAATAATCCATATAATTAAATATTTAAAATTGTAAAATCAAAGAATGAATACACCTGAGGGTACACAAACCAAGCTAACATGGGGTGATTATTCCCTAAGAAGATACAACCTACTAGAATGTGGATTGATGGGTTTTGATGCCTCAACTACCATTGGAGAAGTAGGAGTTATAGAATTTGAGTGCCACAAAAACCTCAGCTTCACTTCTCTAAATATCATAATAATTATTTTTTTAAATGCCAAAATGGGTTTATATGTAATGGTGAAACATAAAAATAGGTTTGTCTTTTAAAATGGAACCCTTAAATAGGTTTTTATGTAAAAGGATTAATCACTACATATATATTATAGATCCAAAGTGCTTACATAGTACCATCATTACACGTATCCAAAATATATAAAAATAAGAGTGTTTTCATGAATAAAATTTATACCCAACGTTTGATCCATATTTACCCTAGAGTGATAAAAAACTCCATCACTTGTCTATGATAATGTAATAGAATTGATTTTAACTACTTAACCTAATATATTTGATCAATCTTACCCATATAATTTGTCTTATAACATCAATGAGTGCCCCATGTATTCATAATAATTATGTACAATGCCCCACATATGCCTCATAGTGTAATTAGTCTATCTAATTCATCCTATATAAATCACTTAATCCAATCCAAAATGTAAACTATCAGTTTATCATGGTTTGAATCTTTAATACAAGACCAATATATGCTCCTCTTTTGATATGAGGGATGGATCCCATGAATTACTCATCTCAAAATAAATATTTACGTTCCCCATATTATATATATATATATATATATATATATATATATATATATAATCATATATATATAATCATATAAAGTGTGTATACAAACAAGATAATATATATGTTTTCATATAAATATTTGATTTTCAAAGAAAATATGAAACATGTATTTTAAGGAAATTAGGATACAAGTGTCATATAATTTAGATATATAAATTAAGCATGTAGTAATGAGTAACAAGTAGACGATTGACAAAAATCATGGCATCACACAAAATAGAAATATGTTTGATATAAATCATGGCACCAATATTATCATAATTTGTATATTTCACAATGCACACACACATAATATCATGATAATGAATTAAAAAATCACTCAAGATATGACATGATTCTAACCCAATATGGGCATGACATAGCCATGGCTTAGACTACAGAATATTATAACACAACTAAAACACAATGTGAAAAGATATGTAAATACACTCATATAACATGAAATATGCAACATATAAATGATCACAAGATGTCATAATAGTATACATTATCAATGCCATAATAATATACATTATGAATGCACATATAAATAAATTTTACTTTCCATAATAAAACAATGTTATCATCCAATATAGAAAAACATACTATCTATAGGAAATAACAATCTAGAAAGTAAAATAATTATAAATTCATGTGTAACATTATACTATGACCAATTAAATAGTATAAAAATATACAATATAATAATTATGAAAATATTCCCCCATTGTAGGCATGCCCCAATGTAGAAAGGTTTCCCCTTGATGTTAATAAATTAGTGCATCTATATGTCCATGTATCATATGTATCCTATATGTCCTACTTATTACTCATGTATATCATGAAAATCATGTGTGTAGAAAATGTATATATAATTCACCATGTTTATCATAAATAACATCAATCAATCATGTTTACTAGTAAATTATGTCATGCATAAGTCCTATTTTTTTATTTTTTGAATATTTTTATTTAATTTGATTTTTTTAATATTAAACTATGTCCCAATTAAACTATGATACCATAAATTGGATGATCATGTGTAGGTCTTGGATCGATCTGTGTGAATGTTATATACTATAGATGAGGATAAAAATGTGTATCATTTCCCAAATCAGAGAAATGATTATACACTATAAAACATACATCATCATCATCATCATCATCATAGTTCACATGATCATGTAAATGTTCTGTAAATATAGTAGCTATAGTATCTTCTATAATTTATTATATGTAAATATAATGTGTTAGTGTTTATTATGAATAATGTGTAGAATATTTCTATAAAACTAACTTAGAACATGATGGGGTAGGTAGCATCTATGATACTTGAATAGATCCTCGATGTAATTTACATTGGATATTTTTTCTTCAAGAAAAAATAATCATGTATCTAATTTTCCTTTTAGGATGAACCTATATAGGTTGTACAATATGTTTTTGTGGAGATGATAGATTAAATGTCTTTGGCTGAATGGGGAACTTATATAAAATGCCCAACATTAAAACCACTCAGTTTATATAGATATACTTCAAGAATTGATGCACCAAAATGGTATTTAAAATTAATTATGTATCCATGGGCATCTTATTAACATTTATAATCCCCAGTATTGATAAAAACTAATAATCAAGTAGCAATATTTGTATTCCCTACCATAAGTGATAATATAGTGACCTATTGAAGGTTTTGTCATTATCCATTGAATCTTTTATTTTATTATTTATAACAATAAAATCTATATATGTGTACCAAATACAAGTAATTAATCACAAAGTACATATTTTTTAACTTTACCAATTATCCACTATAAAATTATGTAAATAAAGGGATTTAATGAACACATGTATGAAAAAGGTGCATTTTTCGTATCATCATCATTAATCTCATGGTCATATAATGTGATTTTAGGTCATTTTAATTGTGTACATTTAATTTTACTAATAATAACATCTATAGGATAAGCCTCCTTAGTTATATAAGTTGTTTACCTTTTTTTGTGACCTAATAAAATAAAACTTAAGATTATTCAAATTATCTAAGATATATCTAAATAAAATAAAATTATAATGCTAAAATAGAGTATAATTAAATTAATAAACTTTAATATTTATTAATATGACCAATGGGATTAAGATACTTAGCTTTTTACTATTGTTATTATCTCTGAGACTATGTTCAAGTGACATGAAGAGTTGAAACTAGATTAAGAGTTTCTCATAGTTGGAAATTGAATGTCTAGACTTACATGGATAAATATATAAGAAACTAAATGCCTATATCATCTATAGCCATTGAAACTCTATAATACATTTTCATGTAGTTTATGATTAACTATTACGTTATAGGTTTTTGTGCATATTTTTAAATAATTTTTCTATGCTATATCAACATATCATTATGTTTATATGTCTAGAATATAGTATCCTTAAATTTTAAACTCTCATTATACTTTTCACATTATGTTTCTTATACAAAATAGAATGGAAATATGGTTTTATTTGACCTCAACCACCCCTTGTTGATGGGATTAATGCTTCCTACATTTAAAATACTTCAAAGAAGGATTAAAAAGCATGTATATCTCTTAGTTAGATGTATGTGTTAAATGGTTCTCCTTTAATATAATGTAACATGTGATCCATCTTTCAAAACTTGACAAAGGGAAAACATGACTTGGATTGAGGGTGATTCAAACTTGTCTAGGACCTATTCTTTGTGACTCAATTATAATTTTGGGATTTAGTGTTTTTATTCTCAATGTGGAAGTGGTTTCATGTGAGTGATACATGTATGATTGATAAGTTATAAATAGGATTAGGCTTAGGTATATTATGTATAAATAGATGACTCTTTGGGTAATTTATTAAACCACTAATATATGAAACATATGCATCAATCCATAGGAATGATTTAAATGTGTAAAATGATCATTCGAGGGTGCATGGATGAATATAGTATAGTTGAATGAGTTTGGTAACTTAAACCATCTAGGTATGATCAAAGGTGTCTGTAAAATAGGAACAATGATATAATGATTAAGATATATTCTATTTAGAATAATAAATAGATAATGCACAACTAGGGAATTCCTAGAGGTGATTGATATAAAATTAGGAAGGATTAGATTGTATAATGAAAATGAATAGGAAATAAAGGTTTGAGAGATACATATGTATACACACAATTCATTTAAGGTAAAGATAGGTTAAGACTAAAATTTTCAATTGTTTAATACATAATTTACTATATATAAATTCATAATTTTGTTATGTATTGAAAATTTTAGATTAAAAATGATTAATAGATTGAATACCTTAGTGTATAACCACAATTTATCTTTGGGATAAGGCTCAAAGTGTCCAACTTAATCCATGCAAACCTATGATGAAACATGCACATATCAATATCCATAGATGATATGAAATCTGAAGTAAAATAGAACAATGGAACATTTGAAATTTTAAAATAAAAAAATAAATGAATAAACCTATAAATACATGAATAATATTATCTTCTACAAAATTTGGAGACTAAGTGATTATGTCCCAAGTTGAGTGTCTTTATTAAAACCATTGGTTGGGAAGATAAATGGCATGGATGAATTTATAAACTCAATTACATTACTCACTCAATTATTATTTATCCTATAATAGGTTCAATATGAAAGGTGAAACCCCATACTAAGATCATATGTGAATTTGAATAGACTTAATTAGATAATACATACAAATTATATATTTATAGTGATACCCTTAGTGACAACTTGAAAAATATAAATAACTTTAATAGTGGGTGAATGAGTTTCATATAAAAATTTGATATGTAATTCCATAAAATGTGTATTATACTCTACCCCCAATCTCATGAATTTCATAATATGTCACTTAGGTGCCTAAATATGCATTCCATATTCCACCAAATCTATCTCAGTTTAAAATATTTTTCACATAATATGAACCAATCTAACAATATAAACCCTCTGAATTGTGTAATATGTCCCAAAATTTGAAAATGTGTTTATAAATTCTTGAACTCTATGAAAATCAAACTAATATGCCTTCTTTTTGAGGTAAAGGATGTAGCCTATGAATCACTCAACTTAAAATAAAAAAGTTAAACACATCATTTATGTAAAACTTTGTAAACATGTAAATAATGTGTGAATATGAGGATAATATTTCATCAAATCATATGTGAAACATGCAGGCATAAAATTTTCATGTCATGCTTGATATAGTAATTAGGCATGTAGTAGTATTCCTTATAGATCTAATCACTCAATAGTAACTACATGATTTAGATCATATCACCACACAAAAGTATAAATTTTATGATATGGATCATAACACAATAATATTATTATATAATCCTAGATTTATCCACACATATACATGTAATGTTATGGCCAATAAATGGCACTCAATGTCACATATAAATAGATACACACATAGTAAACTCAGTGAATTTGTAATGTCACACAATGAAAGATACACATATAATGAATAATCATTGTCACTCAAGGAAATAATTTCATACAATGAATAATCAAATGTCACACAAGGAAATAGTTGCACATAATGTAATATAAACTCAAGTATCACACCGTGCAAAATTAAAATCTAGTATATCCTATCAATTTATTTTATCATCACACATGGTAAAGTAATATATATATATATAAATATAAGTGGTAAAATAAATGTAAATTCACGTATAATAATTTTAAGGCAACTCAATATGATCAATCAAGGTTTCATTAAAAAAGGTAACCAAGATAGATGTACCAAAGAGATGCCCCAAGTGTAGGCATGTATAGCTTATTGTGTGTAGGAAAGTCCCGTATCTAAATTTCCATTTCATATGAAACCTATATGTCTTGTAAATCACTCATGTATACCATGAAATTCATTTGTATATATAAAATTATATGTAATATATAATAATTTGATAAAAAAACATAAATTAAAAATGTAAACTAGAAATACATGTCTTACATACATCCTATTTTTTTCATATTTTAGTTTTTTAAATTTTTTAGATACATAGTTTTTTATTATTTTATTTTTGGACTAATTAATGACCTTATCAGGGACTCTCACATTTATTTCTTATAACAAACATGAAAATGGTGACATATCATGAATGAGTAATCCCATATGTATCTTTATCTAAATTTGAGAGGTGATATGATGGTGTGGTATATCCATAATTATCATCATGAATCATTTGATCCAATGTATGATGAGTAACATGTTGAGGTTAACATACCCTCATTTTTGAATATGGGGACCCTTGTGTCAAATTGTCCAAATTTATACCTTAAAATTGAAAATCCACTTGATCTGAGTGTCACTAGCATGTTTTCACATTATTTGTATTTGAATATCACCCACACCATGGTTTAGCTGACTTATGTATTCATGGTTATACTTTAATCTTATCTAAGGTGCCAACATTGAATATTTGTGTTTCAAGTTACAATTTTAATGGAGCCCATTTTGGAGTGAACATGCTTAGGGTTTTGTGATTCAATGTAAAATTGATCCTTTTCTAACCTTGGTCTATAATTGATTGGATAAATTCATATTTTGAAACCCTAGCCTAATGTTTTGCCTAGGCCTTTTAATTCAAATTTAAAATTGGTAGGATATTAGATTTAAATTTAAGAAGGAACAATTTAAGTGTCATGGACTTAGTTTAATTTTTATCCTAAGACTTGGTTGTGTTTTTCAAAATAGCCAAACTTTAGGCTAAAAATTTATGCTTGGTCCCTTTTTTATATCTCATAATCCATGATCGCTTTTATCTTATCATGGTCCAATTGAAAATGTAGGGTCATTTTTATTACTTATCCTAAGGCCTTATCCTAAATTTCTATTATATTTATTTATATAATGAAACCTTAGATTAATACCTTATGCTAAGTCATATTCTACAGGGTCCCTTTTACATGTTTAGCCTAGCTTACAAAGCTTAGGTTAAAATCCTTACACTTGGTCCCTTTAATTATTCATATGGTCCTTTTGTTCTATGTTTATAGCCTTGGTCCATAATCATCATGCCCTAGTCCCTTTTAAATGCATGAGGTCTTGCATATATGTTTAGAACTTAGCTTAATCTTTTTAACCTAAGTCCTTTATATTCGATCATGAGCTTAACTTTCATTATTCTATGTAGGATCAATGTCACACATTTAAGTGAAGAACCAAGATCAAACAATGCAAGATCAGTGTTGAAAATTCAAGCAGTAGTCCCTAAATTAAATCCTAAGCAAGTTTAGATGATTGATAATACATTTTATAACATACACATCCGATCGATGGAATAAAATCAATGATGAAAAGCCATGGTCCCAGTTTAAACATTGAGCACCTTTTCGAGATCAATGGTACACATTCTAGTATATAGATCTAGCTCAATGAATTGAGATAAATGAATCTCTAAGATAATGCTAGACTTCCACATGGAAAAAAATCACGAGCTAACAAAACTAACAAGATGCATAAATTAGAAGGCCCACAAGATTTCCAAGTGGTACAACCTCAGAGCCTAGCATAAAAGCAAAGAATCATCGAATAGTTAACACATGGAACATATAGAGTGTAGAAAAAACTACAAAATGATAAATGGTAGGCTTGGAAAATATTTCCCATAACATGTTTAAAATTGATAGTCATGCGACCATCAAAGATGTTCTCACTAACATTAAATGATGGTCATGTGAATGTTAATTTTTAGACACTTGCTTGTATCCAAATTTAAATAAAATGGTCATATTTTGAACAATCATGAATAGAATGACATGGGGATGCCATAGAAATGTCATGTCAAAGTCATGTGGGTACAATAATCCAAATTAAAGACCCTATGGACCTAATAATGTAAAGGTTAGGATATAAGCTCATAATGTCTAAACTATCAACAACCATTAGAGCATTAATAAAAACTACAAGAATGCCCTGATTGGGTAAGGATCATAACTAAACCTTATGAGCATTATTATCAATTTGAGGGGATCCAAAGTTTTTCTTATGTAAACATAATTCAAGCTATGCCTATTAATGAGTAGTTTAAAAATTATTTACAAAAATTGGAGGCCATCTCCTATATCCTTGAGTATCTTGAATATGGGACCATGCCTTTATTAGGTAACATTAATGAAAAATAAGTACCATACAATAGTAACTCAAAACTTCAACAATATAAGGGTCCTAAAGATCAATGAAATAGGAATATTCCTTTTATAACTGGTTTTGTATAATATTTTAAAATATGATATTATTTCATATAGACATATGCAATTTGTAAGAGAACATTGTTTATAAACCAATATATTAAAAATAAAAGTTCATTTGTTCTAGAATTCAACAAAAAGGACACCTATCCTATACACTTGTACAAATGTAATTGGATAAGACTAACTGACATGCTTCCTTACATCTTATAAAAGGAGCATTGTCAATTGTAAAAAAAGGAGGGAGTTCTTAGAGCCAAAATTACTTTGTAAACTTGGAATAATTAATATAATCAAGGAATTATACAAATATTATCTAGTATTTATTTGTGTTCATTGTTATCATGGCTTCTCTTTCACTTGTTTGTTTTGATTTCTAGATTTGAATGGTTCTTATGAATTCTTGGTGTGTACATTTGATTACAAAGTTGTTAAATTGTGTCAATGCTAGGTTGACTAAAAGTCCTTAGGCTCATTTATTTTTCTTACTCTTCTTGTATTTTGGCTAATTTTGTTTGCTTGCAAGGGTAAATCTTTAAAGTGAACCAGGTTCTTATTTACATTATCTCCACCTTCCTTAGGAGTTTTCCTGGTGTGTGATAGGATTTGGGCTTATTTTATTTCATGTTACACATTGGTTAAGTGCATGCCTAGATAAAATCTAAACTTTTCCATGATGTTTAGAATGAAGATCAATAATATTTCTTTATGCCCTACCGTTCCTTTTGCTTATTTTTTAACTTGATCACCTTATTTTAATGATCATTATATATATCCATCTTAGATTAGTCCTTGATCATAATTCACTATTATTAGCATAGATATTATATATTTTACATATATCTACTATTTGGCCATGATGGCTCCTAATTACCAAATAATATAAATATTGTGAAATAGTCACTTGTTTTACCTCTATTCCACCAAAAAATAACAAGATTATCACAACCTACAACTCATGCACTAAATTCTTAGGGATTCTTAAATGATAAGTGTTTCTTCAACACTTTGGGCACCTATGGTACACATTTAGGCATCAATAGGAGGAGATTCATTTAGGTTATAAGGAGGGCCTTTAGTTAGATCTTTGTGAACTTACAGAATATTTGTTAATTCTAGTGTATTTTTTATCAAAGGTTGGTGTAATCTTTGCATATTTATGTTTATTTTAGCATATTTATGCAAATATCATTGATCTCCATGGTCTTAGATCAATCTTTATGCTTCCTTTAGATAAATATCAACATTATCTAAAGATCTATAAGTATTTGTAGTAAAAATAGCTTAAATCCAAGATGTTTAAGGCTAGTAATAGTGGTTTTGTTAAAAAATTGACTGATTCTTTCTAAATTTGAGTTAATTTAAGCTTAAACATGTAAATATAATTCATACTAGATGTATTTAGGCATATATTTGAGATAATTTAGTTAAAGATCAATGTTATTTATTGTTATTTATACATATCTATGAAAATTTTTCATAATGTGTGGTTTTGATCATTATTCTTTATAAATATAAGGCTTACACATCATATTTAAAAAAATATTGGAGATAGAACCACCACAAGTAAGATCTTCATCAAAGTATGGAATGGTTAGGTGGATCTTCTATCAATGTGCCTGGTCAGGTACATGACTCACCAAGAAGCCCTAAAAGGTATTTACCTTCTTTAAATCCTATTGGCATTGTTACTGTTGAAGAATAGGTTAAATCATTCAAAGATACTTTAATACTCTTGAATGTTGTTCATAAAGGTGTAACATGTAGATTTTTCCCATTTAATTTTAAATATGCTACATACAAATGGTTACTTAACCTTCTAGAGGATTATATTGCTAGTTGGGATGATTTTAACAAGATCTTTATTGATTAGTTTGGTAAAATCATTAGTCCATGCATTTTATATCATTAATTCACCATAATTATAAGAGACTAAAATGAGCCAATTAGAACCTTTAATGTTAGGTTACAGAAGATGTTTAGTAGAACTATATCCCTTTATAGACTTGAAGAGGTTTTATCCTTAGAGATTACAAGTATGCTTTGGATCCCATGACTTCTGTGTTCCTTAATAGGTTTGTTAGAGTCATAAAAACCTTCACATTATCTTATGATAAATCTATAATAATCAATGATCAAATGTAACCTCAAGGTCAGCTTGCATATGCTATCCCAAATGTCAACCTCAATTTCCCATCATTGAATGTCATTCCTAATGCCAATCAGAGTGTGTCTACCTTAAATTAGACACTAGTCTTAAACCAATTGCCCTTAGGACATGCCTATCCTATCCAAAATTTGGGGTTATTCAATAATGATACAAATGGATTTCATCCACAAGGATAGAAATCTTTGGTCCCCACTAGTAATAATAATCAAGTGCATAACTCAAAAGAACCAAAAAATGAGGATGAATCCATAATTAAGATGGTTCAAAATTTGAGCATTGATTTTCTTCAATTGCAAAAACAAGTGGGTAATTCTAGGGAAGGCTCCAAAAGAGGCTATGCTTCTCAAAGGTTCAATGGGTTTCATGATAAAAACAATAATGGCTCAGCTAAGGACATGCATGAAATGAATCTTTGAGATGTAGGCCTAGCTAATCATTGTAATACCATTTAATAATATCAAAGTGAAAATGCTACATCAGAACCTATGTTTTATCAAGATAGTGTTATAAGGACATCTAGCTTTACAAGAAATTCTAAATCCTTCATGCAGGATTTTGATTTTCCATTTGATGAAGAAAGTGAACTAGAAGATGATCTATAAGATGAAATGGATGTTCAAGATGAGCAGCCCCATGAGCAAGATTATAAATAAGCTAACTTCTCTTCAAAATATAGCTATGAAGGCAATTCATATGAGGTCATTGATGAAATAGATTCTACCCTTGAAGAAGAAGAAGACTAGTGTTAATATTTATGCCATGTTTTTTTTGAAAGAAATTAAGGTATTCCAAGATAGAAATATCATTCTAGAGACCCAAAAGTAGGATGAGTTGGGACTTGATTGGCTAGCTAAGATGCAATTCTACATCGAGGATGAGGATGAATCAAGTGAAGTAGATCATGAATTTTCATATGACACCTCTAAAAGGGTGGAATTTTGTGATCAACTTGATTTTAATGGTAAGGATGAAAATAAAATTCATGCTTTTTTAGCTGATTAAGATGAAGTAGCCTTTTAGGATGACTTGTAAAGTTTTAGTACAAATATTAGTAGTCTATCCCCACCTCAAGTTAAATTTGATGAAGACACCTAAAAAAAATGCTAGATGAGCTACCATGGTTGAACTAAGATGACATACTCCACTATTTGTCTATGACTGAAGGAGAATTAACACTCCTAATACAAGATAAAAGGATTTGGGAAAAATATGATTGGGTCTTATATTCATATCTTCAATCCATATATTTAAGAATGTTGATAGGAGACCAAGTTACATCACATAAAAGGCATAACCATACAAGTACTCCTATCCACAAGAAGAGGCCATTGAATGGAAATAATCACGTTTCAATTTCTTATAGTAGATTAAATAATTTCCCATTTTATCCTTGAGGTAGGTTATTTATGAAGTTAGTGTAGGGCTTAGATTAGTTTGTTTTCATTTCTTTCCTTCATGTCCTTTGTTTGTAAATAATGTTTGTATATATTTTTTCCTTTCATGCTTTGTTCCTTGATTCTAATAAGTCCTTCTGGATAACCCTCAACTCAAAAATCACCTAATTACTTAAGAGATTCATGTTTAGAAATGCAAGAATGACTTCTCAACATTGGTTCATCATGAATTGTTAAAATATGAGCTTGATGTTGTATTTTAGAGGAGCTATCAAAGACTGATGGATAAGCTAATTTTTATTTTAGATTTTAAACCTTATTCTGATCTAAGCTTGGTTTTAATAATAATTGCACATGTAAGATGAAATCTTAAACTATTAGGACATAGTTATGATTGTACTTAAAAAACTTTAATTACCTGGGATAAAGTTTATAGCCAAGGATGATTGTCTAAAAATAAAAAACTTCACCAAAACCCTAAACCTAGCTAACTTGGTTCCCAACCTTTGATAGAAAGTCAAAATTACTTGAAAAATACAAAAATAAGAACTTATTGCAAAATCAAAAGATTTCCAAGAAAAGGTGATTCTGGTAATCTCTACTGGGGCTATGCACATCTGGCTAGAAGTAGAGCAAGGCATTAATGACAATATATAATAAGCCAAAACAATTGAATACTCTCCTACAAAATTTTTTCCTTAATATCTCAAAACTAGGGAAAATTTTGACTCTAGATCTATATTATCTAAGGAGAAAATTTATCAAAATATATTATCTATATATTCCTTCCTTGATGTTAAGTCATGTGAAATATAAAATATAAAATACAAATACATATAATAAATATTTTAAATAACTAAATCAAATCAATTTATATAATTATATAAATTATCAAGTTTATCTAATTACATATATCTTTCAATATGATCAATCTGACAATCACATCCCTCACATTTAAATGGGGGCATTCCTTAGGTTTATTATAGATTGTCATAGTTTGGCATATTGCACGTGATTCAAATGATAAAATTTTGGAACATATACATATGATTTATATTATCATAGTTTGGCACATAACATATGATCACATTTGGGCACATTACACATGATTTTGATTATAAAATTTATCACAATACATATGATTTACAATGGTTCAAATATGATATGGTTTTGTTGCATTAATCATATTGGGTGTATATGCATACGCAAATACACACAAATTTTATATGAATATAAATTATAGGTTTATATATACACATACATCTGAGATATAAGTTCTAAGATTGATGATATAAATGTATAACATTATCTATGAATTGGTACATATTTATGGGGCATGACATTGATTCATGAACATATACATATTTTTATAATCAGGGGGAATGATATTAATCCATTCTAATATACAAATTTTCATATTCATGAGGCATGATATTTATTCATGCACATGTTCACACTTTCATATTTATGGGGCATGATATTAGTTCATGCACATACACAATAACATAGTTTATAGTTGAATGACAAACATTTATCATTATACTTCACACTTATCAAATTTATGATCATGATGGGGGCATAAAATTGGTCATTATATTTTGATCATGTATTCTACATCGATTGAAATTATACACAAAACCATGGGTCATGATGGGGGCATACTATTATTTATTTTCAATCATGCTTGGAGTGAACTTGAGCAAACTTGATAAAAACTATACAAATTGAATATATAAACCATTTTCAATGGTTGATTCATTTTCAATGATGTTTTAAGTTTTAGCTCAACCTATCATAGTGTTTTCATTTTTTATCCTAGAATAAATTTTCAAACAACCACTTAGAAGATTGTCCATTTCTCTATCCAAGAATTGAACAAGACTATAAGTTCCCTCTTATTATCCATAGCAACATTTTTTTACCCTTGACATATCCTCTCTTTATGATAAGAGTGCACTCCATGATCATACTCCATGAGTGACACCATGCAATATGCATATAGGTGTATTTTTCATTTGAATATGTTTTCATTACAACAATACTACTTTATATAAGTATAAATATATCTAATCACACACAATATCTCTTGCAGGAACACTTGAATATCATTGAAAAATAACAAGTCTAGATTCACAATCACCAATGCAAGTTTTATTTCTCCTTTCCATTTTATCTAGTATTTCTAGTTCCACTAAATTTATAGATTAAATGGGGGAAGATATAGATACCTAGATTTGGTATAAGCCTTGTTTCATAATGCTTTTATGCAAATTTTCATGTATAGATATCAAATTATGAAGTAAGTACTTAATGTCACATGTATATTTATATTTTTTATTACCTCACTAAATATATTTGGTTGTAAGATGAAATTATATTATCATGTATAGATTTACATGTCATATTATAGAGATATCTAACCCTCACTTTCACCTTTGAGAATTTTTAAGTTGTAGGTCAGTTCTACCATTTAAATTTCATATCAAATATTGATAATATCTAAGGATAAATGAAATAACTCATGTCTCCTTTTAATTTATTTTTTGCATGTTTTAAATTATATTTATTGTTTAGGCATGTTTCAACATCTTTTGATTATAATTTTTGTACACTAAGTCCTTAATTCAAAGTTGGAGACTTATATATATAAAAAACTACTATAAATTATGTTGGGACAATCACATTGCATCAAGGGATAAGAATATTACATATTTTACCTATATAATTATTATAGATGATTCTAAATTTTGCAAGGGTTAATTTATATGTGCATGCTTGTACCAAGGGGAAAATAGGAGAAATAACATCTATATTTACATACATAATTACACACAATGCGATAACTACATTTAATTTTGAGCCTACTTCAAATTATTAAAAATGTAATAAAGCACTTGATCTATCAACTAGAATTGACCAAGGTCAATCCAACTCAACCCTTTATCATAATAATCCCCACCATTTTTTATTAGATTACTTGTGCATAACTAGGTTTTTCATATATAAGTGTACCCATATGATTTTGAAAGTGGTAAAAGGAAAAAAAATAAAATACATAGGTGCATCACCCCAAAATAAAATATCACTTTCTATATACAGGTTCAATTCTAGCCATTATATTTAGTATAAACTATTGGTATTGACTAAATACATCATAACCGACTAAAAAAACATGTGGAAACAAATCATATAAAGTGTAGTGGCATAATCCTGACACATAATTTAGATAATCAAAACTCATTTTGATGTGACAAACAATATAATATCCTTCTTACCTCTTGTTGTACATTCACTACTATACTTACCCTATATATTTGTATATATTTTTAAAATCATAATTAAGTCATTATTAAAATTATTTTTGTCTTATCAATTTTTATAAAACTAAATTATGTTAAAATGGTTATAAATTCTAAATATAAAAGGTTGACTAATTATACGAAAGGGAATATCACTGGATGAAGTTACACGCATTAAAATCCATATTATATTAGCCACAAACAATGAACATGGCTATCTATGTAGCCAATAAATACCACCCCTCCATAATAAAAATCATAAATAGACCCACACTCAATCCACCACTCTTACAACAACATGTTCACATAGAGGTCATGGTGTTATTAGTAGTTAAGTGTATATAACAATGGTAAAAAAAAATTATTGGTATCTTTATGTCTTAATATAATATCCATGTTAACATATGAGATACTTCCATCTTAATCATAGATATAACCTACACAAAGTGGCAATGATACATGGATATGGCCTACATAAACAAAAAGTTCCCTATAGACAAATTACTTATGAAGTTTTCCATGGGCCCTATATAGCTTCTAAAATTAAGAAAAAAATGTACATGCTTAGAAAAAATCATATTCTAATTTTAAATTATGTTTTTCAGTTGACACTCTATAGTTTGTGTACATTTATCAATGAAATTACTTGTATTTTATAATTGGATTTGAGGGAATTTAGGACCTCCAACTTAGAAAATTTTCAAAAAAGTAGCCCACAGCTCCAAAACTAAATTCAAAAAGTGTTGATGAATAATGGAGAATTTTAATATAAAATAAAATTTATTTATAGATAATTAAGGACGCTCTTAACATAATAATATTTTTTTATATATTGTACTAGACCTTTTTGGCCAAACAAACTGCAAGTCTTTCTAATAAATTATTGTGAAAGTTTATAATTTTATTTTCAATATTGTGTTTAACTAGAAAGAATTTAATAAATAATATTTCTACGTTCAATTATTCCATTAAATTAACAAAGTCCTTAAATTAAAATTTATCTCATTTTAATAAAGGTGAAATAAGATGTTTCACAAAGATTTCAAACTCATTAAAATAAGTTTTCTCTTTCTCATTCATAACACTTGTTAAATGAAATAAATATATTTTTATGGATTCCAATATCCAACTAATAATTACATCAAAAAATAAATAATATGATGAGAACAATATCCAAGCTCCATGATCCAAATTAACCCACAAATTTAAACCAAGGAGGGTTTCACCTCCCAACCATAATACCATCATTATTTGACTATCCTAGGCACTCCCCATGATAAGGACCCCAAACTCTAAGCAGAGGTAGTACCAAAAATGTCAAGGAAAAGAATAGTTTCGATAACTAAAGGTCAGAAAAATAATTTAGGTGGTTCAACTAGGAAACATTCTTTACAAGCTAGTGGTTCCAATTACCACCCAACAAGAAATGCATGAAATCAATTCAAGTAATACACAAGTTAAAATATCTTGAAATACAAGGTAGTAAATATAATTTAATTTCTTCACTCAATGGGCTAGGAGAAGAAGGATTTTAGATTTTATCACCTTTTCCCAAACCCTTCACTTATTATCATATGAGTAATTTTTAATATATCTGTAATTTACTTCCAAACCCCATGAAAATAACTTACCTACACAAATAAGGTACACCAAACCCTACCCAAATAAGGTACACCACATACCTACAGGATAAGCCATTTTTGGAAGAAGCATAAACTTACAATTTTTAATTAGTTAATAGGTTTTAAAAATAACAAAGAAAGAGTATAGAATTTTCATATCTAAATGCCTTATATTACCAAAGATAACATGGTGGTGAAAGGCTCAACCAAAGCAACAAAATAATGATAATGAGGGAAATCAAAAATTCATGTAGACCCTTATTAAATATTACATCAATAAGATAAGAGATTTAAACTTAAATAATAATATGATATTATTGGATGTAATAAGGTAGCCTACCTTGGATCCTCCACTTGATTTTAAGAAAATTGTCCTTCAACTAGGCCTTTATACAATTAATACCTCCTCTATTTCAAGCTCCTTGACCTTTGAGTTGAAGCTCTCTTTCACAATTTTAAGATAATGAAACATATTTCCACAAGGATGGTTTTATATTATCTTATATGGAATAAATTATCCAATGGGAAGGTGAAATTTATCATTTCCTCTTCCTTTGTCCTTTCTCTAAATGCATTCTTACAAATTTAATTATTAGTAAAAGTTCTTGGAAATACTCCAGAACATGTTAATTATAGGGATAACTTGTGTATGGAGAGTAAATAGAAGCCATAAATGGCATTATATATTTACAATTTATCATTTATATATAAAATTTCACATAAAAGGTAAAAAGGATATAGTCGTAACAAAGGGAAAAACATAAAAAACATAATATATAATAAATAGATTAAAGCAAAATAGAGTACTTAATGTGCATTAACCATATGTAGAAGAATATTAGGAAAACCCATATCAAAACAATTATATTAATATCTATAAACACATAGAAACCATATATTACATCAAATTTATATATATATCCTTTTACAACCTATTGTCTCTTCATATTCCATCCTTTAGAGACACAAAATGAAAGACTATTTATATTCCTCTATTACCCGACTAGGATTATAAAACTGAATACATAAAAAAAATTATATAAAAGACAAAATTATCTACTTCGTACATGTGTCCTATTATACTTTATGATTTTACCATTCTTTGTTTCATATCCAACACTTTCCTAGACTTAATTGGTTATCTCATCTTGAGACAAAGTTGTAACTTGATCTAGACTAAATTAAAAATATTAGCCATAAACAAAATTCATAGTTATCATTCTAGGTGCCATTTACCAGTTTTTATTCTTTACACACTACTTGGCTGACCTTTCATGTTTTTAATTAAGTATTATACTATCCTACCACCATTTTAGGTTTAAAATAGACTAGCCTAACCAATTGGCTACCCTTTATGAGTTTTCAACTAGTTTAGCCCCACTCCTAATGTTTAATCTATCTTACAAAAATTGTGAATTCTCTAAAGTAAAAAAATTAGACTTTAAATTACCTATTATTATGGAAATGGAGGAATTTGATTGGGTTGATATAGAGGTTGTTGAATTTGCTTGGGTGTCGACTAAATGGATTCTAGTGCACCCAATGGTGGAGGTTGTTATTCAAATCACACCTTTGCATCCATCTTTTTCTTATACATAATTTCTTGGAGTTATTATGGGGGAATGAATTAAGGTTGTCTATTATTTGGGAAATAGTTGAACCAACTTAAGATAGATCCTACTTAGACATTTTATAATCTGTGAACACTTTGCACACCATGTTATGTAGAATGTACAAAAGTATGTAGATCACCATCATGTTTTTCACATCATCATCTTATACAATGGTACGTAGTGTTTTGGCATTGGATATCCAATATGATCTCATCCAATCTATCTTCAATTCCTTGGGTTTGAATGGCTATAAATGTGTGGTGCATTGTTTCATTATGTCAAAATTATAGCTTCTTCATCATATCATCCTTGGAATAATTTTTTTTTAGTATGTCACTCATTATTTTTTCAATATATATTTGGTCTTCTAATGTTTCTTTAGCTTTATCTATATTAGTGAACTTAGGTTTCATAGTATCCAATGACTTATTGAGATTTTTGTCCATTTCAACATATCCCTAGCTATTTGATTATCCTATTTCACATTGGTATCAAAGAACTACTCATATTCTTAAATGAGCCAATAGATAGTTTTTGTTTCATTCTTGATATCCTTCCCTTATGTGTGTAATGATATCACTTTCTATGTGACCACTAAATCCTTTGTAAGCTATGTCAATAGAGTAATCAATTTCTTATCCTCAAACATCACTTGATCACCTATAACCTACATAATTAAGGTGGAATAGGATTTATCTATCAACTAAAATGCCTTTTCTAGATGATCTTCTACTTTGGCCTTTTCCTCATGTAGTTAGAGAACTTCCTTCTCCAAGTATTAATCCTTTTGTATAATCAAATCCTAAAACATAATTATGCATTCAATCTACTTTGATAGAAGTAGTTAAGTCACAACCCAAAAAAAACTCATTGTAGTGGTATCAACTTACATGGATTTAGTTTCTAGTGTTATAGGGGCTAGTTTAAATTAAGACAATAGAAGTAATAAGGTGGTTTACTAGGTTAATGTTTTAGGGACGTCCCATATCCACTAGCTAGAGATATGTAGTTTTGGCTATAGTGATTCTTATATGTCCTTTGTCTAGGTTGTGCTCTCTACTTTTGCCTATTATTTAGCATCCCTATCCCTCTTAACCTAAATTTTAGCTTTAACCCTATCCTTATCATCTTCTTTATCTTACACTTTGGCTTTCTCCTCAGCCTTATTCTTAACATCAGCTTGAGATTTGGATTTAACATTTTCCTTAGCCTTACATTTGGCTTTAGCTTCAGCCTAAGCTTTTTCTTAATCCTTAGCTTTATCTTTGTCTTGAGATGCTCATGATTCATTTATGTGCCAACATTGTCCTTTATGAGCCTTGGATTTTGATTCTTGCTCCACCTGATTTTGTTGCACATCTTTCACCTCTTGTTATTCTTGATGGGATTCCTATTATTCTTTCCTCTTTACCTTTGCTTTTTTGACCTTATTTTGTACAACCTTTGCTTTCTCAAATTTATTTCTTATAGCCTTAGTTTATTCATTTTGATTATGTGTAGCCTTTACTTCCTTATCTTTCATTTGTATTTCTTTTTTTTATCTTGATACTTTTGTTGTCATTCCTATATAGCTTTTTATTGTGTGTGTTGTGCTTCTTGCCTAGCCACTTATTTCTTCTTTATTTTCCCTTGTTAATTTTTCTACTTCCTCTCCTCTTCCTTTCTTACATACATAGGATCCAATGTGTCTTACATAGTTTCTTGTTCTTCTACTATCTATAGCATAATTATGTCCTAGGGTTCCTCAATAATTTCCATGTCTTCCAGCTCAATTTCTAATTCAGTAGGTTTAGATGACCTTGATTCAACAAATTGACCTTTGTGAACCATCATTTTTCTCTTGGATCTGGCTAGAGGATTGAGAGTCTTATTTTTCTTATTTACAACATGAGGCCAGGCTTGTTGTTATGTTTCTTTAAACTACTTCACACCACCTACTCTTACTATTTCACTAAAAGATATTATCTTTTCTCATTTTTTTAATGGTTTAGAGGTGGCATTGTATGTAAACATCATAACAATTTCCATGTAGGATTACCCTATTATAATAGATCCATTATATGTGTAGAGGATGATCCTATGGCTAGATCTATTATAAATATTTCTACCTACAACTTATGTTGAATTACTTAACATAAAGTATCAATAAGAATAGATGAAGATGGTTGAATAATGTGAACCCAAGGTTCCTTTTGCACCTTATTTCTCACTTTAAAAGTGCACACTACTTTATAGAATAATAATTCCTTTTCAAACTCTTTATCATTAAAATCCTTCCTAATGCCTTCCAAGATAAATTTGAGAACTTCATGTTCATTAAATCCCATATCTAGGAGATTGCACCCACCAACTATCTTCAGAACCATATGGTTATCCAACCTATAATTTACTTCTTGCACCTTTTATTTGGTGGTGGTGGTAAGGCTCACTATATAGGTGCCTTCATTTTACATTTATCTTATGATGGTGGAGCTTATGGTTATTACAATGGGGTGTATGGTTGTGTTAATTATTATGGTGGTGCTTTTTTTGTTCTAATTATTGCACCTTTGGAGGAATAACTTGAATATGTGTAATTGACTCATAGCTAAAGATTTTTACCTATATACTTTATCCTATGCTTCTATCATAAAAATAGATACTACCATCAGAGTCATAGTTGGAGTTGTCAACTCATGGATTTTGATTTGAATGCCATTATGTAGCTTTTTGATCAAATCATGTTATCCCAAATATTACATGACATCTTGCGCTATTCTTGGGTATGTTATGAACAAATCCAAGGCTTCTAACTACCATGTATTCAACTAACCCAATTGATCATAGTATTTCCCTATTTTTTCCATGTAATGTTTATAGGCGTAGTAGCAGGCTAAACATCCACATTCATATTGACTGGTCTGAGTGGAAATTTTCAATATGTGAAGCACAATAATAAACCAAAAAATGGTACTAATATGTTTGTGTGCTACTTTCAAGTACCTTCTTGATCTTGGTGGTGATCTTAGATGCCAAAAATGTAGGCCAATTAAAGTCCTCCTACAACTATATCATCCAATAAAAAATATCAATTACCTTTTTTCATTGTTTTCTTGTCTTGATTGGTAGTTTTTGAAAACCTTTTTGATGCATTCTACCAAAATGTGCACTAAATAATCCTCAATTAAATTAATGGGTGTTCCTCAGCTTGCTCATCTAGTATATTTTTCCTATGTCTGAATAGATTAGTGGTGTCATATATTTATATGAAAGGATGGATTTACCATGATTAGGAAATCATATGTCTCATTGTATTATTTGCATAGTTGTCTAAATTATAATATCTTTAGATAGATGGATATACCTTTTATTGTATAAAATTAACAAAGTCATCATGACCTCATCAATTTATCTAAATGTAGGAATCCTAATCAAACTTTCTACATTATAAACTTAAAGTAGATGTTGAAGTGTGAGGGATCCTAATTATGTGGTTCCCTGAGGATCTTGCACAAAAAGACTAGCTTATATTTTGTTAATGAAATAAAATAGTTCTAGGTCATTGTACTTGTCTTGGTGAATACCTAACCTAATCCCCATATTACCATTTTGTGCATATATTAGTAGGGTCAAAAACTAAACTCTTTCCATAACTATATTGATGATCTGAAATGAATGATTTCTCTACATGATCTAGATCTAGTTTAAAATCATTCAAAGGGAGGTATTCTAAAATTAGATCATAGAAATATCTTGTTATCTTGAGTCTATAATGTTCTGGAATTATCCATATACAACTCTTATATAGTTGTTGGCACCCAATTTTATCTTGGTGACTAGTTTTAATTCACTAACTATTTTCACACAAGTGTTCCTTTTCTAATTAATATCATTTACTACAAGTTACCATGATAATTACATTTTTTGCTTATAATCTTTTATTTACCCATTTGGTGTTTTTTGATGTGACTAGATGTCCTTTCATCTATCCAAATTTTTTTATGATTCCACATCTCCATTTACTATTCAATATGCCTCAAAGAATATCCAATATCTTAAAATACTACATCATCAATGGTCTAGCTTGACCTTCTGTCATCTTTTGTCATCTTTTCTCTGTACCTATATTGTCACTATCTTTCCATAATTAATATCTTTGATGTAGTTGTGGCTAGTTTCTCTTATGAGATGTTTCTAGAATGTGATTTCACCCTGTGAGTATAACTACTTCATGGTTTCTATGATGTGTTGTGCTACAATGAATGCACTATACAAACATTCTAACCTAATAAAATAAAAAATAAATAAACAATGTTAAATAAAATTCTAACTACATGGTTCTACTTAGTGCCCTTTTAATTATTTAGATAAATGATAGATATTAAATATAGAAAGGCTTAAGCATACAACCATTTATACGTCTTGGCACTATGGTTCCCTACAAATATTTTAACACTATAGTACCCTATTATGACACTTCATGAATAATATAGGTTCATTTCCATCTAATGCATAGTTTTCCTAGGAATATTTTAAGTCTGCTATCATAAAATAATACCATTTATTCTAGGTAAAATTCCTTAGATCACAAGTTGAAATTGTGTCATGATTTTTTACACCTCTTGTTAATCTATTGTATCCATTTTTTCATTTGTATGTTTTCTTCCATATTTTCTAAGTCCATCAATCATCATTTTAGGGAATCTTGAACCCTAATCTCATAACCATAACAATGCACAAACTAGGAACGATATACTCCATAGCCATTATTGCCTCAAGGCCATATACCAATTGAAAATGAATGAACCTTGTATCTCTTTTTTAATGTGTTCTATATGCAAATAAAATCATAGGAATTTGATCTTCCCAATAATACCTTGGCACATTATAAATCTTTTTTAAAATTTTACCCAATACTTTATTGGATGTTTTATCTTGTCCATTTTCCTTTAGGTGATAAATTTTTCTCTTAAGGTGTAATATCATAAACTCCTTACTAAGAGTCTTGATATTATTATTTAGGAAATGCATGCATCTATCATTGAATAGATAAACTAGAAATATGAATCTTGTAATGATTTTTTCATATAAAAAATTGGTAGAATCTTTCACATTACAACTTGGAGTGGTAACAACTTCCACCCATTAAGTGAAATAATCTATCACAGTAATAATATACCATGCATGACTTCATTTGCTCAAAGGAGATATGGGTGTAATAAATTATATTATCCACTATTCAAAGGGTTATTATATAGTCATATGAACCAAAGTCATTTCATCATGTTAGTTTGGCTTTCCCATTCTTTGGTAGAAAACACAATGCTTGGATATTATATGCGCATCTTGAAATATTACAAACCACCAAATCCCACTCTATAATATTTTTCTTGAAGTAGCTTCACCTATGAAATGACACCCTAAAATTCCTTGATAAACCTCATGAAGAAGTTTTTTTCATTCATGTTATAGAATTACTCTATGCATTACATCATCTCTATCAATTTTTTACAAAAACCCATTAATGAGTCTATAAAGTATAGCTCAGGTGACCATTTTATTTTTATCATGATCTATATAATGTGTAGGGAAGGTTCCTTGATCCAAATAAATTAAAATATCTTATATATTATTAACAACTAAAATAGTTCTGAATAAATGTGCATCTGATGATTCATCTTCAAGTTCTTCTAGATCTTCCCCATTATGAAGTTTGCTTAGGTGATCTGATCAAACATTTTCTTGCCCTATCTTTACACTAATGTATAATTGGAATTATTAAAATATCATAAGCCACATATATATGCATCTTCCTAACATTTACTTATTAACTGGGTTTCACAATGCCTAGTGATTTGTAAAGAACTCAAATGGTGTATCTAAAAAGTAATGCCAAAACTTTTGTGCAAAAACCATGGATAATGCTTCTCTATCTATGGTTGTATAGTTATTTCTATTTTATAATAACTTTCTATAAGCAAAATTTATCATATGATCCAACCCACCTTCATTTGGTTACATTAGATAACTCCTACTGCAGTACCAAAAGCATCTACATGCATGTGGAATGGCTAATTTTAGTCAAGAAAGACTAAAATTGGTGATGTTATGAGCCTTTATTTTAGCTCAATGAATGATTCTTGACATTTTGTTTTCCATTCAATCTTTTTATATTTGCATAGTAGTTTCTCCATGGATGAAAATATAGTTGTGTACCCTTTAGTAAACTTATTGTAATATCTTGTATGACCAATAAATGTGTGCACTTTAATAGAGTTAGTAGGAGGTTGTAACCCTATGATGACAATAATATAATATGGGTCAACTAAAACGTCATTTTTGCATTTGACATGGCCCAAAAGAACACCAAAAGGTGTGAAAAACAAGAAATTATTTAAATTTAGAGTAATGTGCAATGCTTGACACTATTATATCATGAGTCGTAACTTTGACCAATGTTATTTAAATAGAGAGAAAATATTCAAATCATCCAAATACACTTATAGAGTATCATGAATTTAATATTCAATGTAGTTACTACATCTCTAAAAAAGTCTATGGATATATTCTTCAATCCAAAAGGAATTACCTTATATACGAATGACCCCTATTCAATTATGAATGTAGTTTTGGCTTGATCTTCCACCATGATTGGAATCTAGTGATACCCATTAAATCCATATATAAAGGAGTACACTTTGTGTCCTAAAACTAATTTAAGGACTTCATCCATGAGTGGTATTGGAAAATTATCATTTATTTATGCATTATTGAGTGCTTGGTAATCCCAAAAAAACGTGTATCTCTCTAGTTTTCTTTGGCTACACCACTATGGGACTTACCCAATATGCATTTTATACTAGATATATGATTCTAACTTCTTACATTTTATCCAACTCATCTTTTAATTTTATTTTCATGTTAATTTTTAATCTATATGGTAACTTATTAATGGGTTAAGTGAAAACTTTCAATTTTATGTGCATTTATCCTAAGGATATATCTATTTTTTTTACCTCTAAGAATTTGGTTGCGAACATATCTTGGTAGTTCATTAATAGTTGTAAGACCTCTGAAATCTACTCTTTTCCCCAATAGTCTCCCACTATCACAAGCTTAGGAATGGATTCTATTTCAATGTTCCCTTAAATATTTTTCAATGCATCTTCATATGTCTTGCTTGATGCACTAGGTAGAGCATCTTACAAAATGTTCTTACCTTCTCACTATAGAATGTTTATGTTACATAGTCTTTCTTCTTCCAATTACATTATGCTTTGAACTAGGTTTTATTTAGTTTGTTATTCTGGCTCAAAGAAACCTTCTAGATCTAGATCTTTTTCACTATCACTAGACTCTATTAGGTCATATTTTATTCTATTACATGGCTTGACAATATCTTGTACTTGATGGATAAATTTATAGTTGTGTGATGCCAAATTCAAATCCTTTTTAGCCTCTTATTGTGATGATGATTAATTTGTAGTTACTAATTATTCTCCTCATCCATAATAAATAAATATTTTTATTTTCTGTAAGGTATTATGCACCAATGGATTATCATCTTTGAATACAAAAGTTTGAATAGAATCTTTCTAAACATATGCTCAATGCTTAGTTTATCCTCTATGTATTGGTTCATATATCATGTCATTAAAAAAGGTATTAAGATTTGGTTGAATATGTGTACCTAATATATTAGATATAATCCCTATGTGGTCTTTATATCCACACATGAATGAATATGTGACTCAGGGCATTAACCTTCTTGGAATAAAGGCCATTCTGATTTGATAGTATCTAGTAGTTGGAACCTTACATACAATAATTTTCATACTTACTCTCAATGATTTCTATATTTCTATGGACTACCCACCAAGTCATAGTAGTTCCTTTTAGTGCATAACTAAATACACTGACTCATTACTCCACTTATGGTACATGGTGTTTGAGCCTTAATATAAATTGATTAAGATCCTTTGTCATGAAGTATTGAGATATATGACATTCTACAACAAACACCATGTGAATAGGTCCTAACTCATGATATATATGATCCCAATTCAACATGTGAGTGTCTGAGTCACCACTTATGGATGATATTGATTCCCATGGTATAACACCCTTAGGTGTAGGGTATATATAATCCATCATCATTTCACATATATTATATAGTAAGTTGACTTCAAAATTCATCTAAGAGTGCACTCATAGAGAAACACATTATTCTATATGAACCTACCTAGTCAAATATTTTTTTACAAAAAGGTTGTATACTAGTTTCTCTTCTTATTGCATAGTGTGAAATTTCCTAGATTGATACTTTATAGGTCATAAATTATTTTTCTTTTCATATGCAATAATTTTAAAGAAACTATTATCCCTATAGGCATAAGGGGACTCTAGCTCTTTTGGGATAATGTATGTATTTTTCTCAAAATTATTCAAGGGTATGACAATTATTTTATCCCCTTGATGCACTTTTAGCTAGTTTCACATAGTATTGATGGTCATTTAGCCATCATAATCCCATTTTTTATCGATTAAGGTAAGATAATGAATCTTTTTTGTCTTCATATCGATGACTTTAAAATATCCTAGTAGGCTAAGTTCAACCACTTTAATTTCAACATCGTCTAACCTTTTGATAGGCTCAACCTAACCATAATCTAGAAGACTAAGATTAATTAGACTTTAGCTTAAGGTTGGTTGACCAATGGATTCCCAAATTGGTTGTGGGATCATATTGACAATGCTGCCAAAATAAAATATTGCATTCATAATCTCATATCTAGTGAATTCAATATCCATTCAAGAATCAACATCCCAAGGTTTCTTAGTTTTAACACACTAGACTACCTTATCAGTACATTATTGACCTTATTGTGCACACTCTAGAATATTATTTAAGAGATTAGTGATGTTCTAGGATATATCCTCATCAAAAAGTGTACTAAGTAACTTCATTAGGTCTTTCAAATCAGTCACAACACCCTCCTATCTCATGATCTTAACAAATTTTCCATACATTTGGGCATTAATAGCTACATTTTCTCCCTTAGAAGTTAGTTATTGTTATAACTCTTTCAATACCTATGCAAATTGATACATTAGATTTTTTGTAAAAATATTAGGATATTTATCCCTGTGCACTTTTATAATTCCATAATCCTAGGGAATTTCCAAAGGTGGTAACCCTTTTTTAACTCTTTATTGTTGAATTACTACATGCACAAACACGTTTCCATTTTGATACACATTAATCATATTTATATTATGCATTAGCTTCTCCTTCATTTGTTTGTCCAATTGGACAATCTTCAATTTTATGCAAGCCTTTGACTCTATGGTATATGTAGTAGAATTTTCTCTATGGGTTGGTAGGTAAATTCCTCACATAATGGTTATATGTACCACATAGATAACATTACATAGGTGGTCGGGCTTGTTGAATATCATTGTCACAATTTACTTGATATCCTACATTATATTTTCCCTTTTATCACCCACTATAGCCTCCTCTATTTTGTTGGTATCCCCAACCATGTTGTTTTTATCTAAGATACCCTCCTTGTTGGTTTGGTGGCATGTCATACCTCGATATTGGTATTGAGGGGAACCTAAATCCCAATTTTATTTCTAATATTAAAGGTTCATGTTGGTCCATAGTTGGCCATAATGACTATAATATTTATATGAAGGAAATGATATATTATTCTAGATTAGCAATACATATGGTTGAAACAATGTTGATGAAGGCATATAATATTGAGGTGATGAAGGCATCCATCCCAAACTACCTTGATTAGCATTGGTCATCTCTAATTTTGGTCCTATAATCACCTAATTCATAGTTGGTAATTACTATGATGTAACTACAAAGACATTCCTAGTGATATCTTCCTTCAACTCCTGTAATGCTTAGAAATTCCATTCATAATGGTTCATGGATTTACAAAAATTATAGAATAAAACCTATGATTTTTTTATGTAATGATATAGCATATGGAACTTAGAGTTTGCATGCCTTGTTACCATAAATATCTCACATAATTCATGGTTAAGCTTATGAAAATCATTTCTATTATTTCCTTCTCATCTTCACTCTTTGCACCATAGTCCTAGTTTATGCTTATCATTTTCATGCATCTCATTGATTCTTCTCATGAATGTATTTATATTTGCCTCCACTTTGTAACTAGTTATGGGGGTGTCCCCATAGTCTTATATTAGCTCTAATCATAAGGCAACACACTGAGCATTATCTTCAGTTGAATACTAAGTCTACATAATGGAAAATATAATTCTTGATTACAGTCCTTCTACAAACTAATCAACCTTATCTTTATCCTATAAAAGGAAATAAATTTTGTTCATGATGTTAGAAAATCTCTAATAATATTATGTAACTTATTTTCCTAATCTTTGTGAAATCTTCTTTAAATCCTAAATGGTTTGGCTTGTGCATCTATTTAATTTATATTTTGATATCAGTAGTCTTTTAAATTACACAAGGTTTAGGGTGTTTACATCCCTCTTAAAAATTAACTTTAGGGCTCATACTAGTAAATCCCTTATGATTTTTCATTTCTTAACATCGTCTATTATTATTCCTCTAACATTACATTTCATGTCACAAGTTAATATATATTTCTCTAGGTCCATAGACCCATCATATGGAATTATAGAATTAAAAATACCTTTAGTCAATGACATAGGGTAAATAGTTGTAGTTATTATGATAGGTTGCTGAATGGTAGAAAATATCACCAAAGGTAACTATATAGTTGTGAATGCAACTTTATGTGATGGTGCACTACTAGTTATGAATTATTGACTATGCAGTATTAACTACAAACTGGACTTTTTATGTGTCTTAAATAGGAACTCCACTACTTCTATTTTACTCATGTCTATTGTCTACTTTGTTATTTCACTCAGATTTCCAAACTTGTCTATAGATTAATTAAACTAGTCCATTTCCTCCTATTCACCTACACTTCTTCTATCAAATAATAAATTGGGCTGGGGGATGCATACTATGGAAGTGAATGACTTTTATTTTCAAATTATACTAATTTTGAACTTGAACCTGTCATATTTTAGCATTCAATTTTGACTTATTCCTAGGATATTTATTCCCCTTTTCTAGATATAAACCCTTTCATTATCTATGATCTACTTCTACCTTCCCACTATTTTACTGCTAACCTACATTCTTCATCCTACTATTATACATCCATATTTACATCATTAATATATATATCTATATATATATATATATATATATATATATATATATATATATATATATATATATATATATATATATATATATATATCCTCCTCTTCAGAGGGGCCTTGTACATACTCTATGCACCTTTTGCTTCTAAAAATATCCTCATCTATAGAATCTTATTCCTTCATCTTTCTATCTCTAGAACATTTTTACATACTTCTAATCTTATCCACAATTACTTTTTGGTTTCTTACTTTATTTCACCTTATCTACTATCACAGTTCCCTTTCTAGTCCTAGAATTTTCTTCTCACTTTGAGTCTTTTCACCTTCCATTTTTTTGGATCAAGTTTAATTTTATTTTACTTATCTCTTCATCATTAACTTCATCCTTCATGCACCCATATGGTACCCAAATTTACTACTCCATGTTGGATAGAGTAGGTACCACAAACTTTTCCATAACCAACATTTTTATCAACATAAGTAGTCACATAAAAATTTCCCCATGATTCCTTGAATGAGCCAATCTTGTGCAGTCTCAAAAATTATGTATCCTTGCACTATGAACTCAATAATGTATCCATAAATTGTAATAATAATTTAATAATATATTTCTTAGGCCTATTTTATATCTAGGTTACATGTTCTATTTAATTTTTCTTCTATATAAACTATAAGCTCTATCCTCCTTGGGATAAAGAAATATTATTCCAACCTAGCTAGCCACATGGATAACAATCCAAGAAACTCACACCAAATGATTTTTTATATTTAACCATAGATGTTCTCTTTCATAATATCCTTTGTATTTATTTTGACTCTCCTTACTTCTTCTTTTTCAAACTTTTGGATTCTCTCATCTAACCATCTCTTTATATCCCTCTATCTTGGTAGCCATATTAGCATATTTCATCCAAATGGTTCCACACTCACTGCACCATTTTTAGTAAAGGTTCCTATAAATATTGTAGAACATGCTAATTATAAAGATAAATTACATAGTGGAGAGTAAATAAAATCCATAAATAGTATTACAGATTTACAATTCATCATTTACATATAAAATGACACATATATGGTAATAAAAACATAGTTGTAATAAAAGGTATAACATCAATGACATAATATATGATAAGAATATTAAATCAAAATAGAGTACTTACTTCACACTAACCATATATAAAATAACATTAGGAAAAATAATATCAGAATGATTCTATTAAATTATATTAACACATCAGAACCATATTTTGTTACATCAAAGTTATATGTGTGTGTGTGTGTGTGTGTGTGTGTGTGTGTGTGTGTGTGTGTGTGTGTGTGTGTGTGTGTGTGTGTGTGTGTGTGTGTGTGTCTGTATGTATATATATATATATGTATGTATATATGTATATATATATATGTATATATATATATATATATGTATGTATGTATATATGTATATTTATATGTATATGTATGTATATATATATATGTATATATGTATATATGTATATATATATGTATATATGTATATATGTATATATATATGTATATATATATATATATACACACACATATGTGTGTGTGTGTGTATATATATACACATATATATGTGTATACACACACACACACACACACACACACACACACACACACACACACACACACACACACACACACACACACACACACACACACACACACTCTTATAGACTTTTACAACCCATTGTCCCTCCACATTCTAGCCTTTTGAGATATAAAAATAAAGACTCTTCACATTCTCATATTAAATTATTAGGCTTATAAGTCCAAATACAAAAAAATTATATACTTTTCACATGTGTCCTGTTATATTTTGTGATTTTACCACACCCTATTTCATGCCCAATATTAATATTATTACTAAACACATACCCATTCTTACATGTCATAAATGAAATCATATCTCTCCCTTCAAATGTTATCATTGATAGCATAGGTTTTCATAAAAGTCTTTTAATACTCCTAAAATTATCCTACGCTCATCTTTCAATCTAAATGTTCTATGTTCAACTCAAAATATATAAATTTAAATTTACACAACTCCCTAAAAAATAATTTCTTTTAAAATTTGAAACTTTTAAGTGGAAAAATCTAGTTGTCTCATTATTCATAATATCCTAATGCATGTATAAAGGGGATGAATAGTACTAAATAGCCAAAATATATAAATTTTAAAATTGGCTAATATAACATATGTAGGATTAGAATTTAAATAAAAGTGTTAGGTAGGAATATATGCATCTAATTTTAGCTTTAAACTCATGCTTGACATAGTTTTAGTCCCCTCACATGGCCTCCTATGATTTACACATCATTTCTTACATAAAATTTATATCTTAGGATAGTCAAAGAAACTGAATGAAAATGTGTAAATTAACTTACATCAACACACACCACATACATATAATCATCTAAAAAATAAAATGTATTAATATGTCAATGAGGTAATATCACTTTTTTCAAATTAAAATCACCCATATACCCAAATAACATGTTAAGGATGTGCTAGTCCTACTAGCAAGATCATTCAAATACATATATAAATGAGAATAATAAAACCATTGAGATCTACTACGAACATCATCTTAAGAAATACATATGAATAGTGGTCTTTTAAGTAACTTAGCTATAGCATAAAATGTGTAGATATAAATATAAAACATAGATAATTATTGAGCTTATTATTTGTATAAATGATAATAGTATAGGATACTTATATTCTTTATATTATTTTGTGTTCTCTATCTATGCACAATCATTATAAATAGTCTACAATAGATCTATGATAACTTAGATTATGAAATGACTATCAAAATTATGCAAGCTACTTTTGGTAATGTTTAGACACATGCAGTAATTAAGTCTATCCATTATACTCCATAAATATATATGTAGGTTTATTTGGTCAATTCCACCATAGGTAATTCTGCCTTCCTATCAAGATGTTTCATATACAATTTATTTTCCTTTATTGTACATGTAAATTAATATTTTTTCCTCATTTTACTTGAAACCATAGTTCCACTTTGTACAATTTCTTGGCCTATAAAAATGGGTTACAATAAAGGGATGTAAAATCTCAACCACACCTCACTAAGTGGTTGAGTAATTCATCTATTCTAATACACTAAAGAGGGATAAAAATGCATGTATTTTTACCACTTAGGTGTATGTGGGCTCAATAATTATCTTATATAATGCAATGTAGAGATTTGACTCTCGATACTTGATAATATGAAACTTTGACCTTGATTTTTATGTTCAAACTTTGTTTTAATACTACTCATTTAATGGGTTTTCATATTTGGATGCTTTACAATAGTACCTCAAGAATGTGAAAATGTATTTCTCAATTTCCAAGTGTAATTTTAGATGGATTCTAGATAGAAATGTCATTATACTTCATGTGTATGTGCATATGACTCTTTGGGTAATTTTCCCCATAATCAACATGTGAAATGTGTGAGATGACCCAATAGAGAGATTTGAATTTGAAAAAGAAACATTTATATAGATCCCAATGTTGTCAGTAGATGCATACACTGTAGATAACATATATCATTTGACTATTGATGGAATTTCTTAGGATGGAAGAAATAATGATCTAGAATATGGAAAAAATATGTGAATGATGATATATTATTTAGGTATAGACTAGGAAGATCATGTATATAAATGACAAAAAATAGGAAGGCCAAATCCATATATATGAAAACATTTAGGAAAAATTATGAACAAGAGCCAAATGTGTATGCACAAATCATGTATGTCAAGGATAGTTTAAAATTAATATTTTCAAGTGTATAATACCAAATTTGTGTCTAAAAATGCCCCAATTTTAGTCTATTATTGAAAAATTTAGATTAAAGTGATAAAGAAATAAATATGGTTCCTTAATATAATTACATTTTATATCTTTAAGTATTCCTCAAATATATAGCCTATTCCATGCAAAACCTATAATGAAACATGTAGAAAATAATTCTCATTCATAATAGAAAATATAAAACAATCGAGATCATTAAAATATTTTAAATTGAAAAATTAAGGAATAAATGCACATGTGGGTATATGAACCAAGTTATCACCTAAACTTTTTTATATAATTTCATGGGGTGATTATTCTCCAAGGAAATGTAAATTGTCATCATAACTATTTTGGTGGAAACTATATTAGGTTTTTATGCCAAGGTGGATCCTTTTACTAGGCTCATATAAAAATGAAAATTTGAATCAACTACTATAGGAAGAATTTAAACCCAAAGTTCTTATGTAGTAACATATTTTGAAACATATAAATAAAAAAGTGGATGCATGGACAACATCCATTCCCCATAATATTATTTATTTATACCTCAATGTGATATATAATGACATAAATTCATATGTCAATCTACTCAATCAGATAATATGACCCAATATGATAATCTAACCTGTGTAATATGATAATTATGCTCAACCTGGTCCATGTAATTTGTCACATAATGTCATATAGTATGTTATCTATTCATCAAAGTCTAGTGAAATTACCCACAATTAACCTACATATGTTTGAATTTTTCATTTTATCCCAAAAATAATTATTATTTCTCATTTGAATCATGTTATTTGACCCAATCTAAATCATATAAATCACATAACATAACCTAAAAGTTGAAACATGATCTATCAAAGCCTAAATATTTAGGACAATCCTATTAGTATTCCCCTTCTTTTAGTTGAGGTTTGAGGCCTATTAATCATTAATTTTAAAATGAAAGAGTTATACATATCATTTTATATATAAATATGTAATCATGTAAATATTGTGTTCATATGATTATATTATTTCATCATATAAATTTAACCTTTCACACATATTTTTAAAATGTAACCTAAACCACACATCTATCATTTCAATTATATGTTAATTATGAACACCATAAGAATCATCATAGATATATTCACTCAGTAATAAGTTGTGAAAAATATGCATGATACTAACAATGGCATCACACACAAGTAGAATATTGAATGAGAGAAATTAGACACCAAAAGTTCTTTATTTTTCTTTTGTGTGTGTGTCTGTTTAGATACCTATATTTGTTATATGCATTAGTTCATTAAAATTTTAAGAATATATATATATATATATATATATATATCTCAACCCATGAATTAAATACTTTTAGGAACATTTCTCTTGATATTTTAATTGTATTATTAATTTTATTTGGCTACATAACCCATTTATCCCAACATAAATAGCTTCACACAACATATTTAAAATACATTTGAACCTCCCTATCACCCATGGAGTTTTTTGAGCCTTGGGTATGTTTTGATATTTATGGTTAGTATCAAATATTGGTATTGACCACAAATATAAAAACCTACCCAAGTCAACTTTTAATTTATTTTAGGCACATTTCATCTTATTACCATTGTTTGGGCATGTTTCAACTTTTTTTTTTTTGGATTTTACACACCACTATGTCCTTAATTCAAAGTTATTTTAAGCAATTCAATATAAGCACATTGAAATCTCAAAGATAAAGACAATATTACATATGCATCTATAAAATTGTTAGAGTTGAATATCAAGTTTACAAGGGTCAATTCAGATTTTCATGTTTGTACCAAGGAAAAAATTGGATAAATAACATCTATGATGGCATACACAATTTCAAACACAGACACATTAATGGGAGAATTTTATTAAATTTTGGGTGTTCTTTAAAGTATTATAAATGTAGTGTAGTGATTTGACTTTCAATGGGTACTCACCAAGGTACATTTAACTTAACCCTTTCAATTAACACCTTCTCCCCCCCCCCCCCTCCACAAATCATTTGTGTAGAACTAGGGTTTGAACATATAGGAACTCCCACATGAATATGGAAAGAGATAAATATATAAAAATGAATCACATATACATTCTCATCATATTAAAATAAAATAATTGCCCATTTTATATAAAGTCAATTGAAACCAAATAATTATCATATATTATCAGTACTAACTAAATTTATCAGAAAAATTCAAAAGTAAATATGTGGAGGCATATTAAGTATATAGTAATGATATAGTCCTAAGGTGAAATAATTAGATAATTGGAATCCACATTTTCATAAAAGATAATTCAATAGTTCTATTACCCCTTTTTGGATATACATTGTTATACCTAGCATGCTTGTTTATATGTATCATGAAAATCTGAATTGAGACATTATTCTAAACAATTTATATCTTAACTAGATTAATTTTATCCATTAATACAAAGTCATGTAAAACAAGTTTATGAACCCATACACACACACACATATATAGAGAGAAAAAGAGCGATCAAAGAGTGAAAAACCCTAAGTCCTCTTTTAAGGTTTCATCCTTATTGGATTCAAATCTGATTTATAATTTCATGTTTATTTATTTACTTGGATTAAGCCTTATTATTTTTCAATAACTTTATTAAGGCCTAGTGAATCAAAAATAGATAATTTAAAATCACCTAGTGATCATCATCATATAGACTTCATATTTTATCAAAATATCACTCCTTATTCTTATGATAATGAATGGACCAATAACCAAGCATGAGTGATTAATAATTCAATTTATATGCATGTAGAATATAATAATTATTGATTGGATTCTGATTTTGATTATGGATATAATTCTAATGATGAAAAATAATAAGTCTATTATCATAGTGAAGAGTTCAAATAACAAGAAAATGAATCCAATCTTGAAGAAATATAATAACCTTATTCTCCTACTTCCTCTATGCCTTATTCTTTAAAACATTTAATAAAAAATATAAGTAATATTAATGAACATATGCATGTTTCTTGCATACATTATGTAATACTAAGTGAAGATGTCCTTCCTAATAAACCTTAGCTATCTTTGAAATTTTCCACATCATTTCACCTCATTGATCATTATAAAATTTAAAAGCATAAAACTTATGTAGAAATGGAAAAATAATGCAAAGAATGTAAAACTACTTCTCTCTCTAGAAATAGAAAAATAATATGAAGAATGTGAAACTTATCTATCTATAATTTCAAAATAATGTGAAACTCTAGTATCTCTCTAGAAATGGAAAATTAATGTGAATAATATGAAACTCATCTCTCTCAAAAATGTCAAAATAATGTGAAGAATGTGAAACTCCTCTCTCTAGAAATGGAAAAATAAATGTTAATCATATGAAATTCCTTTTCACCCTAGGTATGGAAAAAATGTGTATAAAGTGAGTTTATTTCTCCCTCTTTATAAATGGAAGAAAATATTTGATAAATTTTATCTCTTTATAAATATTAAATAATAAAAATTCATGGGAAGATTATTTATCTCTTCTTGAAAAACAATGTCAAACTATCTCTCTAAATGAGTTTTCTATTGAAACAAAATGTGATGTTAATGTAATAATATCCAATGATACATCTTATAAATGTGAATATATATAAGAGGAAGCTACACATGAGTGTGATAATTCTTCTCAACCTATGCCTAGTATAAAAAATATATCATTGACCTCAATAACCTATCCATAATAGTGTACTTTTGGAAACTTATAATAATAAGATCTAACCATTAAATGAACCTATTAAAGATCTTAAAATTCCTTCTCAATAATTAATTTCATTAATTAATGTTGTGGGTGCCTTACAACATAAAATTTATCACCTGAACCTAGAAACCATAGCTTACAACACTTGTATTGACTCTAATGCCAAATATGAAAACCTAATTATGCACAATATTCTATTTTCCCTGTTATGAAAGAATTTCCCCATTCCTAAATTATATATGTTTGGTTGAGGTAGTGATACTTATGTACATATCAAATATTTTAAGGATTAAATGGAAAAATATGAAGGTATTCAAATATTACTAAAATTTTTTCCAAAAATTCTAATTAGAAAAACATCAGATTGGTTTCACTCCTTGCCTAGTGGGTCTTTAGACTCATATCTTTAGTTGGAAGAAACATTTTTAATGTGATTCATTTAGAAAAAGGCACTAATATTTACATATGAACGTTTACCTTATCTTTACCAATGAATATTAGATTTAATTTATGACCTCATTTTATAATTCAAATCTTGTATGCATCAATACATTGAGAACCAAATTACATAATTTTTAGATGACTCATTTATCCTCTCAAAGTGGATCTATTTTATGACACTTTTGATACATTTCAAGCTATTGTTTATAAAAAAACTTTTAATATAAGATAATTTGATACCTAATCCTAATCTAAAAAAGTCACACACTGACATTAAGATACAAAAATAAGAACCTTAAAAGGATTTTCATGTAACTATTTTTCATCCTAAGGCATAATTTCCAAACAAATAAATTAAAGTGAAGGATAATCAAATCGGGAAGGAATAAGTTTACAAATTTATGACTAAAGTCTTTAAACCTACATTTAAAAAGTGACTACCACTCAAATTTTATAGTTTTAGATATTAACCATAAGATATTCTAAAATAACTATTGGATGATATTTAGCCATTCTACTCCCCTTACTCCCTTTCCCACTTTTTATTTGTTTAAATATTATATGTTTCCACTAATTCCTACTTAGAATGTGGTCTTATGGTGTATGGATATATTTTATAGAACTCTATTCTTGGTATGCAATGTTTAACCATGGTTCTATAGTATACAGAGGTTTGTATCACTTAGTCTTATGACAAGGATCATGATCTATGGAGGTCAAAATATATATCATCTATTATAATATTTTGAGAAGCCTTTAGACTCATGGACGGATATATAAATATATAAGTTTCCATATACTATTGTGAGAAATTTAGAGTATAAGACCACCCCTAAAATATCTTTGGTTTAGTCATGGAATAAATCCTCCCCAAATATTTGTTTCAAATAATGTCCTATGAATGTTGGTTGAGGCATTATTGAGAGTAAAGCTATGGTGGCCTTTGGACCTAATGGTCTAACATCATGTTCATTAGTAGTGGCAACTAATTTTTAGATCTAAATGTTTTTATTTTTGGATTTAATTTAGTTTTGGGGATAGAGGTCCGAGATTGACATCCTTACTAGTGGTTAGAATGAACCATCCATGGTTTCCCCTCAGGTGAAATTTATGGATTTAAGAACCATGGTTGAAAATCAAGGATCCCTAATTCCTCACTTACAATTTGGGTAGATTTTGTTAAGGATATATTAGTGATTTCATAATGCAAGGTTGAAATTTAGTTGAAAAGATCTATTTAAATCTTTATATATTTTTGGGTCTTCCATATCCTAGAAAAAGGGGTGTGAATGGTGTGTGGTGGTGTGTGGTCTAGTTTTCTACTGAGAATGCTAATCTAAAATCTTTTTTTATGATGATGAGGCATTGATATAGCTTATTTCTCTATATAAAGGAATAATTTTAGGATTGAGTTGAAAGGTCCTTCTCACCTTCCCTACTATTATTAATTATAATTTTGGGGTATGGTACAAACCCATGTTCTAATGAAATCTCTAGTGAAGTTATAAGTTTTAGTCTATATCTAAGTGGACTAATTTATTTTTGTTGTCTAAGTTGATACTCTATAGTAGATGTAATTCTTAAGCATGTACACCCTATTTGGTTATGTTCTAACTATGTTGAAATTATAATCTTGTTAAATATTCTCATGGATAAATCTTAGATTAAAATATTCATCCACTCCGCTAGTAACTTGAATAAAGGAAAGGTTAATTATATTTAATGCATTACTTAATTTATTCTTAGGATTGATGGAAAATAGATGTTGAGTGTTAGGGATGTTATAATTTTGGTCCATAAAGAGGTGGACTAATCTCAAGTTTATTCAATTATGGTTTACATTTGGGTAAATCCATACTTATTGGGAAGCATAACAAGGTCCATGGATGAGTGGATCAATCTCAAATTGACCTCATTTTCAATCCTTTAAATATTGTTTAGGTCTATTATTTTTTTTTTGAGGCTCTACAAATGGTTTTTTAAGGGATCCTAAGGTTAGGTCTATCTTGGTTGGTTTGTTTGTGTACATTTTCTAATTTGTATCCATTTGAATTTATTTATTTTTTGGAATTTATTGTAGGGTTAATGTTTATTTTGGGTTCACTATTGATTCTTTGTTTGTTGATCTATTAGTATTTTAGGTGTTGTATGTGTATTCTTTCCTAGTTACATTCATATGTAATGCATTATTATGTTATATAATTTTTGGGACTTGCTCTTCAAAAACCCTTTTTTATATTATTTAAAGGTTGTGGAACCTCTTTTCAAAACCCTTTTCTTGGTTGTGGGACCTCTGCAATACCCTCACCTTTTACCCATATCTAATAAAAACTTTTCCTCCTAATTATTATCATCCTCCTCATCACCTTGATGAAATCAAGGGTAAACCATATTTTATTTATCATGGTAGTAATGTAAATTATGGAAATGATTTTTATCCATTACAAAAGAGGATTGCATAACTTCCAAATAAAGTAGTTATCACATTTGGGAAGTTAGATGAAAACCAATATTTCCCATGGCATTCCTAAAAAGGAACCAATGACTAATTTATAGGAAAATATATTATTTGAGTGCACATTATAATATGACTAATTTATCCCAAGACATTTCTATTATGAAACCATTGATCATTTTATCTCTACCTAGAAAAAATTTGATAGAAGGAAAAAAATTAATATATAAATAAAATAAAAAATAATATTGATATAATTATATCTCCATTCAAAAAATATGGAAAAACCAAAGGCAAATATAAAAATTATAGATCAATGGAGAGTAAAAAGCAACAATATTTCATACTAATAATAATAATATAAAAATATATTTATTTGATTTTCCAAAAAAGGATTAATAATGGGTTTCATAAGACTATAATAATTTATTATTACCTAGTGGATGGGGTAATAAATGTTGAGTATTGAGATGACATGAAATACCATAACATGGAATACATATAATCTAATATATTAAAAATTCAAACAAGGAAATACATATTAACTATTACAATCATGTAATAATTAAATGAGGAAACTAATAATTATATGAAATAATAACAATTAAATTACATAAGATAAAAATAAATAAATTTGGTCATATATTATGGATCAAAGTTTCAATATAATTAGATTCAATAAATAATAAAGGAAACATCCCTTGAGGCATATGAATCACCATTGTATCTACATCTACTTTTTCTATAATTAGAGGCTCCAACATCACTTTTAATGCATATGTGACCAAGACCTATATTATATCACATATTCTTGAAAACCTTATACTTCCTCTTTCATATATGTATGATTTCCTTGTAAATTACTATAATGATCAAATATATATCTATAAAATTCACTATCAGGCATGGCCACTGGCTGTCTATCCAATGTGGCCTAAATATCATCTCACTAACCAAAAACTATAATAAAGGTAGTAATAGTAATGATTACAAGATAAAATAGAGATGCATGAACACTTTTTTTATGTTATACCCTCTAATTAACTTGATTCCAATTATATCAAATGGTATATCTCTTTTAAGGGTTAAAATATATGTGTTGACAATTATAAACCATTAATCATCACCTAAAAGATAAATACACAAGATATTAGTTATGTGTGTAAGAGTTAAAAATTCAAAATAATCACAAATACACCTATATACTCCTAAGAAGTCATAGCATTCATTTGGGCCAAATAATGGTTAGTTTGACCTCCTCTTCCATCTCCTCCTCTTAATCAATTCCATCCTCCCTAACCATAGGCACCCCAACTAGATCCATAATAATAATAAAGTGAATATGCCATATATCCATATCCACAATTAGGTATATGTTGTATTGCACCCAACATTATCTATATTTTTAGCTACAAGGATAGTATCCACATTTCCTATAGGTAATGTTGATATATTGTCACCACTATCCCCTAGTATATCATTTGGATGATGAGATGTTCTTGTTGTCCTTATCTATGGATATGTAGTTGGAGGCACATCTTATTATATGTTTAATTGTCATGTAATAAACTTAAACTAAACACTCTATAAAACTCTAGGGAACCATTCATGAATAAAAACACTAACATGGATATTGTGCAACTTTAATGCATCCTTGGACCACCAACCATAACCATGATATAGTCTAAAAATATCACATTAGGTATAAGTATATCAATTATCAAATAATACTCCATAATTTTATGACCCATATGTCTCTAAAAAACCCAACAATCTAAACAAAATGAGGGTGGGACCAACCCCCATGAGGTCCTCCAATAGGTTTAATAAAATTAATGTGTTCATAATCCTAGACTGTAATAAGGTGACTACATGAAATCCTCCACCATGACCCTCCAATTTAAATTTTTAAATATATATATATATATAGACATATATATATATAGGACACCATGGTGCACCTTAATGAATATATCATACCTATATCCTAAATAGAATGCCATATATAATAAATTTTATAATATATATATATATATATATATATATATATATATATATATAACATCACCATCCATTGTAATTAAAGAAGTAAACAACATAGAAATTTTTGAAATCATGAAACATAAAAAAATAATTAAACCTCCAAGTTGCATGATGGAATCATGTTCTCTAAAATAATTCCCATGGAAATGGCCAATCATATATCCATGGGTAAGGAGAACATATCCTTTCCCAATAATGTCCTCTACTAAGACCCTCTCATAAACATTTAGTAACCCCAAAAACTACCATACATCATTTAATATGATATGCATCTCCCCTTTGGGAATATATAATGTGCATGTTTGTATTCCACTTATAATCCAAGGGATTCATCAGATGTATATGATAAATAATAGTCCTTAAATAAGACACATGACCTATACTAGCTCTTTATATAATTTTCCTACTAGCATCAGTCAAGCCAAGATCAATCATTGTCTTCAAGTTCCAACCATATAAAAACTCCCTAGCATGCAAATTCATCTAAAAATTAAAAATAAATTACATTATTAAATACCATTAATTACAATATGAATCAATGTTTCAAATAATAATTACATAAAAAATAATTAGAGGTCAAAATTGACTAGATAATGTCATAAATTAAGATAACATACAATCTCTTCCATCATTTAGTATCATTGGAATAGAGGATGGTTATCTAAAATGTCTGACACTACTGACCCGAAATAGTCATTATCAAAAATTCCTTGGATATTATTTAAAATTCTTAAAAACATCTAAAAAATTTGTAGAAAAGCAAATTTACAAAGATGAAAAATCAAAAAATAAATTTTCCATACATATCAAGTCCTCAAGTTGTTATGCTTATAAGTTCATATGTAGGTGATCAATATGTTGAATAAATGAATCTTAGTGCCTCAACATGCTGATGATCAAATCTAAAATATCAATCAAAAGTGTGAAAATTAATTATAAAAATCTAAAAACATAACTTATTTATATACTAGACCTTTATACAATGCACTATACGTAAGAGACCTTGTAAAATACCTCATGTGAATCTTATGTGCATGAAATTTCAAGAACCATATACTGAAATCACTCCCTATAATTTTTGTTATAAAATAATAAACACATTATCCCACATGATAAAATTTTATAAATTATTAATGACAATCTATAATATGCCAAAATTATATGGATGCTCTCTTAACACACTAACATGGCCTTATAGATGATTAAATATGGATTGATATGTTATAATAGTATTATACACTTAAAAATATTATTCAAGGATATACCCTTCAATTATTGACCTTTCTTGTAGCTAAAAGGATCACATTTTCCATCTCACTAGGCCTCAATGATTATCTTAAAATTTGAGCATATTATTTTGATTACCGAGATCACTAGTATCCATAATATGCTTAATTTATTATATATATCCTTCATTATTAGTTACTTTTCCCCATTAACCTTCTATTTTAATAGATAATTTCATTAAAACTTAGAAATTATCATTGATGCTTCCATCTATTCTCCAACACAAATGTTTGTGCCTTCTAAACAATCAAATTTGTAAATATTTTGATATGTATGGGTCAACCTATTTTGTTTTATTAATCCTTAAATGAGAAACTTTTAAAAATATTTGGTATAAATATAAGTTAAATCTAACTCATTATTCATCTATTAATAACCTCTCAATCTTGTACCATCCTATTTAAAATCAATTACACAACTTAGATACTATTCCATATTATTTCAATTTTTCATATAAATCATAAGAGCAGTCATATTAACATCATAAGTATTCTAATATTAGACCATGATTCATATTTTTCATGTTAAAATATATATCACTCCATTCACTTTCATATAACATTCTACACCATTGTTCACAAACACATAAGGGAGAACTACATATGTCTAAGGACCTCTTCAAATTATTGGATATGTAGGCAATGTTTATTGAAAGAGGGATCTTTGAGGTTAGTTTGAATTTATTATCCAGCTAACCTATTTGTGGAAAGGTGAAAAAATATAAGAGGATAATATAAGAACACATAATATAAAAGGAAATAGAAACCATATAAATACCTAAGTGGAATTTTTTGTAAACATACAATACTACATATAGGGTAGATGCATTGAAATATGGATAGTAGCATTAACGTAAGTGCTAATAATTTTATTTAAGCATCAATGTTGATTTAAATATAATATTTAGAATATTATGACTAGATAAACATATTCATATAGTCTATTTATATAACTTCATTACTCAAACATACATATGTATCAGTGTATAAGTTAAGTAGAATTTATCATTTGTATTTGCTATTATCAGAATATTTAATCTTATAAATTATATATTTGACATACGATTTAATTTAGTATTTATTAAAATAATATCATTAGAATCTAAATTTATTAATTTGCATACTTTTGAATTATCTTATTCTTATTTCATTATGCTACTTTTCCCCAACCCTTAATCATAAAAAGTGTTAAACATTTAGTGAACTTAACCTCTTAGTATAATTGAATAAAATCCTAGATTTCCCTAGGATTTCAACATTTTATATCTTAATAATTATATATTTACTTTCAATATCTAATATTTATATGGTCATGGTCTAGGTGATTTATTTTGTCCCTGTAGCCCAACCTTTTATCTCTTTCTCTTAGATCCTCCCCATGATTTTGTTTCTAGCATTACAACTTCTCCTATTTTGCTTGTCATGGATGATATAGATAATTTTTATGACTATGAATCAATAAATATCCAACTCTATAAAAAATATTCACTAATGAAAAAAAACCAAACTAATGAGGATATGGTAACACTAGCAACCATATCTTCAATATTCTATAAGGCCTCCTCTCAACTCTATAAATCGTGACACTTACCATCGACTTAACTAAGTCAATGTTATCACTATTCCAAGAGATAAGTGGAGGGTGAGTGCACAAAGTTTGGGGAAAAAATTGACATACCCATGGACATGGTTTTCTTGAAATTTCATAAATTTGAACTTATGTAGATAATTTTAGATATATACACTCCAATTTCAAAATGGTGTAAGAACATCAAATGTATAATTTTGAGTTTAGTTTCCAAAACACTATTTTTAAAAAAAAATGGCTAAGTATAACTACATAAAACATCTAAAATTTGAAGAGGAACTCCTATTTTTTAACAAAATAGAGTAGATATATGGTCGTATAATGCACCATTTTTGTAGCATTTAATATTCTTTGAAAACCTTTCGGTAAAATTTAGCTAAGATAGTCTAGTTTGTGACCTATATTTTTTAATATTTTTTTATGAATTTTACAAGTAAATAGACTTAGAAAACTAATAAAAGCATGGATAGTCATCCGTTAAGTGTGTCTAACTACTTCAAAAAAATGAAAATCAATTTTTTTAATTATGTATATAATTAGGCCTTGTTTGTGACCGTATAACATTTTTATCACTTGGATCAATGAAAAATAATTGCATGAATATGTATAGGCATGTATATTTGTGCAATGAGTGGCATAAAAAGGTAGAGTTATAAATCAATATAGTTTAAAACCTTAAATTAGTCAAAAATTTACAAAAACCATATTTTTGGAAAGAGGAGAACATGTTCATTGTGATGGTATTAAGTCTTTGACTTTCACCATTGAAATTTGTAGTCTATTTCATGATTAAAGTTTAATTTTTTAATTTTTAATCAAAACTCTAGGACTTGTTTATAGATTTATAGGTCCAAGCCTTTGGCTCAAGAATCTGAGCCATTCCCAAGCCAAAAGGTGTAGTTTTTGTATATAAAATAGTGTAATAACTTTAATAACATGATCACATTATTAATTTGATTTCATTATTAACTATGTTATTAATGTCATCATGTTATTTAATAATGTGATTGCATTACTAACATGATCATGTTATATATTCATAACACCCAAAACCCCAAATTTTCTCTTTAAATAAAACTTTATACATGATTTTAAATGTTCTTGATCTCCCTGATAGTGGTGTTATTTCATGTGATAAGGTAAAGGTCCATAACCTTGGATAGTGAATTAATGTGTCATGGTATCACATTAGACTTCAAAAATTTTATGGGCATTTTAATATGTTGACTTGACCACTTATAATTACTTATTTTTTAGTTTTAAATCATTATACATTTTATAATATAGCTTATTTTATCATGAGATGTCATAAAATACATTTTTTAAACCTATGGCCAAAACTTAGCCTTTGGAGTACCAATCTAGTTGTGCATTTGAAGTAAATTAGAGATATTTTGAGCCCCTTTAACCTAATTTCATGAATAAAAAATATGATATGGGAGTTGATCATCTCCAATTCAATTAACTCAATTGAATCAAATAAACATTATTTATTTATATGAAATTTCTACATGTAAAGAATGTGGTTTTGAGCTCAATAAACTTAAAGTCATCAGCTAATGAATGAAAATGTCAATTAGTTCAATTGTAGAGGTAATTAGGGTCCAAATGAGCCACATGAACATATTTTAAATTTTATATTCAATGTGATTTAGAGTGAAATTAACCCTAATTTCATGTAATACATAATTAACCAAAGAGTTAATTAATTTAATCAAGGAGGCATTTGAGGCCAATTTAAACCCCTTTAAGAGTAAGATATGAATTGGGGAAAAATTAAGTTTGGTTATATCATTAATTGATCCAATTAGTCAAATTGTACAATTAAGGGTGTGATTTGGCCAAAATTGATCCCCTAAACCAAATTTATGGCTCAATCAATTGTATAACCTGTATGCAACATGTATAGCTTAACTAACCCTACTTTTATAAAAAAATTCAAACATGAAGGTAATTATCACAAATAGGAGAACAAGTATCTAAAATTTTATTCAATTAAGTTAGTTATTAGACCCTATATTTGATATATTAAACCCTAAACACTTTAACATTTAACTTAAACCCTAAACCGTATACCATTTACCTTAAACCCTAAGACATAATCCCTAAACCCCAAACCCTTTAAATTATAAACCCTAAAATAATAAAATTATCCCCAATTAACATCATCTATATATCAAAAATTAGTTTCATATGGATTAACTTGGTCAAAATTGCATCACTCATTACCATAATTGACTTAATTGTCTCAATATGTGATGATGTGGGGGATAATTGAATCCAAAATCACATTCTTTACTCACAGATCTAGGTTCGAGGATCTCAAATTTTCCATAATCACCATCATGATTCTACCTTATATACCCTAAAACCTATACCCTAAGCCCTAATCCCTATATTTCCTAATCCCTAAACTCTAGACCATAAATATAAACTCTTTAGACCCTAAATCAATCATTTTAACCCAAATTAACACATTTAGACTAAGAATTAAGTTCATAGGGATCATTTTGGCTTGAATCACATAAATAATTACCCTATTTGACTAATTCACTCAATTTCATGATGACATGGGGTATACTGACAACCTAAAATCACATTCTATAGTCAGAAGTTGGTCTAAGTGATTCAAATTATCCTTAATTATCTTTATGATTGACCCTATGTACCCTACACCATATATAAATTAAAACCTAATCTATAAAATGTAAACCCTAAAAACTATACCCTAAATTTTAAACCATAAAATTTTCTTATTTACCAATTAATTTAGTCCTAATTAACATCCTTTGTATTAAGAATTAGGTTCACATGGCATAGAAGGATTAGAAATTATCTACATGCTTAAACATAAACCCTATGCCCTAATCCCTAATCCTTGAAACATAAACTGTAGTATGTATTCCCTAATCCCTAATACATGCCACAAACTTACATTCCTTAAAAAAATAACTTATTTTTATCATGAGATGTCATAAAATGTATTTTTTAAACCTATGGCAAAAAATTAGCCTTTGGAGTACCAATCTAGCTATGCATCTAAATTAAATTGAGGATATTTTGATCCCATTCAACCTAATTTCAAGACTACAAAATTTGATTTTGGGGTTGATCAGATCAAATTTTAGTAGCCTGATTGAAGAAAAGAAACATTATTTACTTATATACAAGTTCTACATGTATATAATGTGGTTTTGAGCTCAATAAACTTGAAATCATTAGCTAATTAATGCAAATGTTGATTAGTTAAATTTTGAAAGTAATTATGGTAAAAATGAACCACATAAACCTATTTTAAATTATATATGATGTGATTTGGAGTGAAATTAACTCAAATTTCATGTCATATATAATTAACCAAAGAGTTGATTCATTTAATCTATGAGGCATTTAAGGCCAATTTAAACCCCTTCAAGATTAAGATATGATTTAGGGCAAAATTAAAAGTTTTATTCTATCATGAATTTATCCAATTAGTGAATTTGAGCAATTAAGGGTGTGATTTGGGCAAAATTGAATCCCTAAACAAAATTTATGGTGCAATAAATTATATAATGTATGTAACTTATATGGCTTAATTGACCCTACTTTTATCATAAATTCAAACATAAATGTAATTATTATAAATAGGTGAACAAGAAGCTCAAATTTTCTTCAATTACCTTAGTGATTAGGCCCTATATCTGATATCTTAAACCCTAAACCATGTACCATTTAACTTTAACCCTAAACCCTATACCATTTACCTTAAACCATAAATCATAATCCCTAAACCCTTTAAATTTTAATACCTAAACCCTAAACCAATAAATTTATCCCTAATTAACATCCTTTATATATAGTAAGAATTAGGTTCACAAGATGAACTTGGTCAAAATTGCATCACTCATTAAACCACAATTGACTTAATTGGCTTAATTTGTGATGATGTCAGCACTAATTGAGCTTAAAATCACATTATTTACTCATAGATATAGGTTTAAGGAGATAAAATTGTCCCCAATCACCTTCATTATTGTACCTTAAATACTCTAAAACTTATAACCTATGACTTAATCCTTAAATTTCCTAATCCTTAAACTATAAACCATAAATATAAGCTCTTTAAACCTTGAACCAATCATTTTATCCCAAATTAGCATCATTTAAACTAAGAATTATCATTATGATTAACCCTATGTACCCTAAACCTAATCCATATACCTTAAATTCTAAATACTATACCCTAAATTATAAACCATAAACTTTCCCTATTTACCAATTGATTTAGTTCCAATTAACATCCTTTTTAGTAAAGATTACGTTCACATGGCATAGATCGATTAGACCTTATATACACCCATTAACCTAAACCCTACATGCCCTAATCCCTAACACCTAAACCCTATGCACTAATTCCTTCATCCATAATCTATAATCCTAATGTATATTAAGTATAATGAAATCACATTATTCTTAATATAGACAAAACTTGTTTATCAATGTCTATGTTTGAGCCTAACCGAGTACTAAAAATAAAGTGATTGCATTATTAAATAGCATGACTATATTTTTGATTAAGGCGCTAAACTAGGGGTTGAACCCTATACAGTCAAAAATATACACAATACTTTCTTCTCATTGTGTATATTAAAGTAGAACCGATTATCAATAATAACATGATTGTGTTAATATTATGATAGACTAAGATCACTTTTTAAGATCTATTTTTAACCAAAATCAAGAATTATGTCCCCACAAACATTCTCTGTGGGACCTATATGACCTATGTGCTTTTGAATCCACCTTTGAAAATATTTCAATTGTTATTGATGGTTGATGGATCACATTCAAGGAAGAGGAAGATGTTGAAAATAAAAACACTAGAAGAATTAGAAGATTTGAGAGAGAAACACAAGATACAAATCCAAAAACTTCATGGTAGACAAGATACAAACCCTAATCTTGATGGAACAAATGCCATAGATAATTATCCAATTGATAATAATGAATTAAAAAATGATAAAATTGACCATAATGAATTGAATAATGATTAAATTTACCATAGTGAAATGAATAATAATGAAATTGAAAATAATAAATTAGATAATGTTGGAATTTTAAATTCAAAGTTCCATGTTTTTGATTTTTTTGATGATGAGTATATGTATGATGATTCAAACCCCACGAATGAATAAAAATTGATGGAAACGAATAATGATGAAATTAACAATCAATAAAAATTCATGGAAATATATAATGAAGAAATGAATAAGGAATAAAATGTCATCACACCTCTAGACAATGAAAGTAATAATGATTTTGAAATACCCTCTCAACAAATTCCACCATTAACAATACCTCTAATAATTGTGTGTAAAAAAGACTAGTAATTAATTGAAATCAATGAAAATATTTTAGAACCAATGCATAACAAAATGTTTGATCATCATTCAAGAAGACTAGCTCAACAAATTTGGGATAGTTTCTTTAATAATTTAGATTATTATAATCAAAATGTCAATTATTTGTTTCATTGATAAAATTGATTAAGATGAGACTTAACATCTACACATTAGCACCAATAACATCTAACATGGATGATGAAAACAATGAAATTATTGAAAATCTACATGATGCATATCATTTTGTAGGCCCAAAATCATGCACCCAAGATTGTAATGCTACCCATCATATACTTATAACTTTTGTAGTAAGTGATCAAATAGGGGAAAAATGAATGGTTTCAAAAACAATCCAAACATTTAATATAAATATAAAAACATTAATGAAAGAATTTGAAATACATGAAAGACTTAATGAAACTAATACCAATGATCTCTAGGCATTCTCTAGTAGAATTCCATGAAAGGACAAGGCTATAGCCAATACTCTCAAAGAGTTACATGATCATTTTTGGAAAGACAATACAAGAGTTTTACTCAATGAAAGAGATGTAGTGAAAGAAGAGTTGGTTTTTGTAACTATGAATTGTATCCAAAATATTTATTGGATATGAATCAAACATAATTTTACTCTATTTTTTTAGAAACATCCAAAAATTTCTATTTTCCAAATATATTTTAAGATGGCCAAACCTTTTTATGTAAAAATAGATAACACATGCACCACTTGTTGTTGCAGGCAACATGTTGAATTTTCAATACACTATGATTCTTTTCACCATATTCATTGTACTTTAAATACTAAAAACATTTTTCAATAGTGTGGCATTGAATTTACACCAAATAAGCTAGGGAATTTATTTTGAATATCTTTTGAAAAAGACCAAATGGACAATTATTTTATAGTGAATCATGTTTAAATGGAAATTACAACATTTTTGGTGGATTGCCAAAATTAAAATAATGAATCCATGAGAAGATTACAAGTGCAACTGGACAAGAATTAGTTGGTTTAAGAAAATAGAAATCAATGACTTATCAAGTAAACTATGACAAAAAATTTAATAAGTTTGAGATTGTAACAAAAAATATACCTATTTCTAAACTTTTCGTCAAATTTAAGGAGAAAGTTGTTTATGAGTATGTAAGGCATACACATAGGGATAAATATTTGAAGCAAAATTTCAAGATAAGCAAGGATACATTCTCACTTGGTTCAATTGTTTTAGTAGTTGAATTTAATAAAAATTACACATTCAAACCACAAATATAAGTTCAATCACGGTATTACAACTCATCAAAAGTTTCCATATTCATGCATATAACATTCATACATGCACCTGATAGTATAGAGTAACAATGGAAAATATTTAGGGAGAACCATTTATATATTAGTGATGACTAATCACATTGTTTAGAGTATGTGTAAGGTTGGTTATAGAAGTTATATGAATAGTTGAGTTAGAGGAACATTACTTTCAATCAAAATTACATTTGGTCATATAATTGCACATCACACTTAAAAAATACATGGATGTTTTATTAGTTGAGTAGGATGCACGTTACCACTAGCATAAAACACATTTGGAATCTCATTAAGGTTAGCCATAGAAAATGGGAGCATGTGTAAGAAGATCTATTGTAAGGGAGGAGTTAAAATTTGAAGAGGGTGTTCATTTGAAAAATATAAAAACCATGGTTCAATAGTGTAATGAGAACATGTGTCATAGTGCTCAACCAAATTCTACTATTTAAAAACATTCCAGTTAGTATAAGAATAATGCTTGGCAAAGTATGAGGATTATATGACTCTAAAGGGTTCAAGTGACCACTCATTTCATATCTCAAATGCAAGTTATTTGAATATTCATATGAGACACTTGGTATGTTTTTGTTCTTCATGCATGGACTCTATTTGGAATGAGTTTGAGTCACAAGAGTGGGTGGATGATAGGAGTTACAAGCCTCTAATTCCAATAAACACATATCATGTTCCAATAGAATTGTGACTTACAAATATGACATCATTAGATGACTTTGACCATGTATCTAATCTAGTGTAGCCAAGTAAAATATTTTTCATTATGTATAATTTATTCTCATTATATATCTTCATATTGTCACTACAAATGGTTTTTTATATAAGGCATGTTTTTGTAGTTATTAGAGATGAGGATAATGAAGAGGTAATTGATTACTACTTATGTCAGTGTGTATAGAGAAATAAAAAAATGACATCCCCAGTTATATATGGAGAAAACATTGACTATCCCACTAGGTTAGTAATAGTCACTAGAAATTGGTCTAGACAATATCCTATAAAATTTTTAGATAAATGGTTTTTGGAAGAGTTTGAAATACATAAGAAGATAATAAACTATTAAAATTTGATTCTTGCAATGAATATTAAATTACAAAAATATCATGAGAGGCCATTAAACAAGAAATTATGAAAAGTTTAGGAGTCAGATAATGAATCCATTCTTGATACTATCAAGGTTGGAGCATATCCTAGTGGTTCATTAGATTGAAATACATAGGTATGTTAAATTTTCAAATGTATATGTAATTAATTTTACCAAAAGTTTTTTGTTTTCTAGGTAGTACATATTAATTCATTTTAAATTACTTACTAACAATTTTTTATAGGTTAGAGGCACCAAATAAGCTTCCACCTTCACATGGTTGGCACTGTAAGTAGATAATTCTATATTCTTCAAGATAACAGAAGCTCAAGTTGGATGTATTAAATTTGATAGATTCTTAGATGAAGGTCTTGAAGGCATAAATGGTAGTTGGAGCTCAAGAAGTGTAGACACCTAAATCTAGCCACCAATAACCTCCAATCGGGCTTTTGGTTAATTTCCACTCAAAATGCACAATTTGGCCTAAAAACACTAAAACATGATAAATGATGTGAAACTAACATATTAAAGTGCTGATTTTAGATAAGGTATCCCTAAATGGGGCAATGCAATTTATGGGCTAGATAACTTTGATCAGATCATTTCGAGTCAAAATGCCAATTTTGCACCTAGGTTCTCTAGATTGCTCTTTCCTATAAAATCTCTTAAACAAGACATATGCCTTTGTTATTTTTTTTGGTAACATCATAAATGGGAATACGATTCCAATGTATTTTATAGCACCTTCCAATTCCAATCCAATCAAATTTTGGACTAATAAGAAGGTATTCTGATCAATTTGAGTAATTTATGCACAAAGTGCTTAAGCATGCTTAAGATCTAATTAACCCATATCAAGGCCTAATAAGGAATTCCATGGAAACTTGTTGAATACTTGTTTTTAGAAATTAATATTTAATATCTACATCATCAAGTGACCTCATTTCTTGGGAAGGCATCCCTAGGCCATAACTACCACAAATATCAAGATTCATGCCCTCCATGCCTCATCAATGCCTTCCATGATGCCCTCCATGCCTCTTAATTACCCATTTTTCCAATTTCATGATGAGTATAATTAAAAAATTAATTCTAAAAATTTTATTTATCCTCAACCACATATCTTAATCTTGAGATGGATGGTTTAGGTTGATTCTACACATTTGGAATAATCTATAAATAGGAGGCCTCACAACATCATTTCTAAGCTATTTTGGTGCAAATTTATTATCCTCAAATATCTTAAAATCTTTCTTTATTTAAAGTTATAATTCCAAATTAGTTCTAAAAGCTTCAAGTAACTAGTGTTACCATGCAAAATTGATTCCAATCTAAGCCAAGCTACAAGCCAAAGGTGCCAAGGAGAGATGGAGGTAGCCAAGCTTCCATTTCCAAGGACTTCATTTGAACAATCCAAGAAAGCCACTACTACAAATCCATTTGGAGCATCTAAGGAAGGTGAAGGAATTATTGTGTTTGATTTTTTTCTTTTTAGTTGTGTTTATCATTTTCTTTTGTTAACTAATCTCTCCTTAGTATCTAGGCCTAGAGATGTTATGTTAGTAATGTGTTTATTTCATTTTGTTTTTCATTTTCGAAATAACACAATACTAACCATCCTTTCTTGAGTCAAATTACTAGATCACATAATGGCACTCTCAGTGGGACAAGATGCATCTCACACATGAAGGAGATCATTTTACAACACTAAAATATTTATTTAAGCTCTTAAAAATCTTGTAAATTAATTTTATAACTTTATTTTGTCATTTTTGGTTGCCATAGTTTTTACATAGTAATCAACATTGATTGAAATATCAACATTGGTTACCTACTTAACTGACATCAATCAACAAAACTGACATTAGTTAGATTTTGGTTATCCAGAGTAACCAACATTGGTGGTAATAACCGATTTCAATCACTATGTTTTTTTAAAAAACATAGACCAGAGAGCTACTCTTCCAAAGTTTATTATTTCAAACTCAAAAGGGCTTCAAAGCTAAAGGACATGTTAATAATTTTATTATAGTACCAAGATTGATATTTGTTCAAAACATGCTTAAATAACCTTTGCATGATTAAAAATTAATTAGGAAATTTGTTTTGGGTATTTAACAAAGAATTTAGGTGTTTTTGGTGAATGTTTTTAAATTTTGAAACTAAGACCAAGGGGTTAAAATAAACCCATCAAATATTTCATTTTGGGTTTAAAATTTAACACACTTGTCAATTCTTGTTTACAATAGTTGTTTACTTAGTTTTTATTTGGCAAAAAAAGGAATGTTATGTGTATGTTGTTCCATTTATCCCCTATAGGGAACCCTTGGAATCAAAAACATGATTCCTATTACAAATAGCTTAGTCTAAGGATTAGAAATAAAGTAATCTAAAGCACTCCCCAAAAAATCATAAAAATTTGGATGATCTTGAAAATGACCCTAAAGTCTTTCTACTTTCATTCTTTCTTTATTTTTATGCATCTTGGCTTGCAAGAGGGACTTCATCACCTCCCAAAAGTTCTTTAGGGAAGCTTTGACCTGAGGTTTCATCTCCTAGTATTGACTTCATTTGGATCCTTTAGAGTTTCACATAGGCCATAGTGGCACTTTGGACATCACACTACACTGAGCAAATAATATGATGTAGTGGTTAAAAAAAGGACTAGACCTTTTCGCAATAAGCCAAGTGATATGGACCCAAAATATGTGATTTTCTTTTGCATTATTTGGCATGAAAGTCATTGTGTAATTGATTCCCCTAGATCATTCAGAAGCTTATTAGATCTTAGACAAATCCTCACTAGTCATAGAAGTATTATTGGTACAAGGTGCACCTTAAGCTCTATGTCATAGTATTGTCATTTGAGAGAAGGGGGGTGTAAAAACCCTACTATATAATGCACATATACTTTTGGATGAACACTTAAAATAATCTCAAATGATGTATATTGATGGATTCCAACAATACCAAGTAACTTTGTTAGTTTAGGATATAAGAACAGTTAATTAGTTGGTTTTGTCCTAGATTAAAGTCTTATTTAGAGTCAAAACATAGTGTAAACAAATAAGCCAAACCAAACACATAGTCCAAATTTTTATTTAAACAAAGAGGCATTATACTTCCCACATAAGATCATCAATTTTCTTTTTTCAAAAAGTTCATCAAAAGCTTGAGAGTTATATCATCCATTTTGGCACAGTTATGCTACCCAATTGAGTCTAAACCTTTACCAATGTTTTTTAAAGTCCTTAACTTATAATCCAAATTTAGAATTACACCTCTACAAGTTCATAGGGTTGATGTGTTAAGTGGGTTTTCCATTTACACTAAACTTGAGGGAACTTAGGTTTAACTTCCAATTTCGGTTGAATGCCATTTAAAGACTCATAATTATTATCATCACTTCATAGACTTAATCCATTTTATGATAAACACTAGCACTTTGAGTCTATACACCAACACATTTTGAGTCAAGAAAGGTAGTGTTATGTTGTCAAAATTATAGGAAAATGTCTTTGTCTTAGAGAGTTTTTGAAACAAACCTTTTTTGTCATACTTTTTGGGTAGTATAATGTTGTTACATTGCCCAAAACATTTCAAATATTGTTTCATAGACCCTCTTGCATAGGGTTCAAATTTGGTCCTACATCTTTAGATGACTCCAAGTGTACTTTTGTCATCTTTTGTCTAAAATAGTTATACTCTTTACTTTTGTCTAGCTGGTTTGTTAAAAGAGCCAAGTTTTATACCATTTTTTGTGGGAAAATAAAATATTGCTAAAGTGTCTTTTGTTTCATACTTTATGCCTAGTTGATCAACTTCATGTTCAAGAATAAAATTCCTAATGTTTATTAGAAAATTTTTAAATCCATTAAATTAAGACTTTAATCTGTTTCAAAGTCTAGATTTTGATGCCATTTGGCCAAGAGTCCTATCACATGCCTTGTTTGAGCCTAGCTTCTGACACCATATTTGGCCAAAATACCTAGTAACTTTTAGATTCCTAGATTAGACTAATTTGAAACACTTTAACCTTAGAGTTTGGCATTTTGATTTTGGGTTCATTTACTTGTGTATCTTTGTGTGAATAGTGAAATGTTAGATACTTTATGCTAGCTTATTTCCTCATAAACCTATTGATCCTTTTGACAAATCTAGACCAAGTTTGAACATCATCTATTTTAGACATTGTCTTTTTTAGAGTTTGTAGAACTTTTTGACCTTTTATAAAAAAAGCATTGAATATGGACCACAACTTATATTCCTACACTCATAGTGGACTCATGTATAATCCAGGGATTAGTAATGAAGTTGCATAAGAAGAAATGGTGCAAGACCCCTATGCAAATAGTGTTGCTTATGAGATGGATTCTTATCCCTCTTATAATACTCAATTAAGGGCACAAGGCAAAGATCTATTTGCTAACTATCTAGTCAACACACCACCTTTTCTGAATAGGACCAAGAACAAACTATACAATACCTAGCTATAGTACCCACAGTGGATGAGCTAGTTCTTCAATAGTCAAACTCTACCAATATGGCTTCCACGTATGATCCATTTTCTTTTAGTGACATTTTTTAGAAAACAAGGATTAGATTTTGGTTAGATCCATAAAGGTAGGGGCTAATTTTCCAATAGACTTCCCCCATGAAAATTTACCAAGTCTAGTAAGAGTGCCCCATAATATCATTTACGATCAACAAGCTTCTTCTATCAATCCTATGGGTCTAGTCCAAACAACGTATCAAGATGCTAATATATCCAATCAAGGAAAAACCTTCATGGAATATCAATTTAGCCAAATGTAAATAGCATACCAAACCTACCTAAATTTATCACATGATTTCAAATAGATGAACATGGTAAGTAAGCCTCTCATTGACCTAGTTATTTTAATAGGAGTAGTGATAGAATTAACTAGATAAGAGAATTCAAGTTTTGACCCATTCATACAAACCACTTCAATAGATAATTTGATGCATATGCCCATTATTTAAGAAGTTTCTTTAACCTATACACTGAATAGAGAGCCAAACATAGTAGATAATGTGTAAACAATGTCCAGTCCTGATCAAAGTGGTACTAATTCACAAATAACAAGCCAAAAAATTGTACCTATAGTTAATCATATGAATAAGTCCTCATACTAGGGAGTAGGAGTTTCTACACCCCAACCTCAAATGGTTGCTTCATTGAGTGTACAACCTATAGGGTTAGGTTATCAAATAATAGCCAATGTCACACCTTAATAATAGAATATGATGAAACCTACTCCCCCTCAATAAGTAGCAAGTAATATTCCATAACAACAGACACAGTCTAGTGTATCAACACAATAGAGGAAAAATACATTTCTACCTCAATTAGGGGCAACAAATGTTCCACCTCATCAGTTAATGATGAACATACCTCTTTAGTTACATAATAATATGCCAATCCAAAACCAAGTAATAACTAGTCACAATATGCAAATATTGGTCAATGATAGATGTTGATTCTACAACCTACTTTCACTTCCTCACATGGATTCATGTAAAAAGGATGTCCTCATGTTTCTTAGGTACCTACTAGATAACCATTGGTTCAAAATGTGTCACAAATCTAGAGACAGGGTCATGGTCCATAAGTTCCCACTCAACAACAAAGTTTGATTAATCAGCAACATGTCCTTTTTCAACCACATCAGGCACAATATAATTATATCCCTCCATCCCAACCATAAAATCCCCCAAGTTAGACCTTTATCACCAACCCAAACTAGAATATCATGTAGTCAAATGTGTACATTTAAGTACATCCCAATCCATGTATGCATATTCTTAGTCCATTCCTCAACCAAACCAATATACCACAATAGGTAGTTCCATCATACCTTGGTCGAAGTGTTTCACTTGTGACCTCTCAACCCTTTTCCAAACCAATGTTCTCTCTCAAACCAATATTCCTTCTAGTTTTCTATCCCAAGAATTACAACAGATGAAGGATGTAATTGTTGCCATTCAATCTAGAAAACAAACTAAAAAGTTGAAATTGGATGATGTATGTTCCTATCCATTCAACATGGAGTATGTTTAGATACCAATTCCTCTAGGATATGAACCACTAAAATTTGATAAATATAAAGGGAAAGGTGACCCTAAAGCTCATTTGACTGAATTCTTCATCACATGTCAACCAGTGTCATATAGTGACATATACCTTTTTATATTTTTTCTAAAAATCTTGGATGGACAAGCCTTGGAGTGGTTTTTGAAGTTTCCCAAAAAATTAGTAGCAGATTTTGATGATCTTTTTGATAAGTTTGTGCAGCACTTTTCTTATAACCTCAAACATGAAATTTCATTAGTGGACTTGACATAATTAAAGCAAAAAGTTGGGGAGAGTTTTACAAGTTATTTGCATTGATGGAGAGCCCTTGAAAGGCATTTCACCCACAGTTTACTAGATAAACAATTATCCACTATGTTTACTGAAAATTTGCATAGTAAGATAACCTATCATCTAGAACTATAATTTGCACATACATTCAAAGAGATCATTGATAAAGGTTTGTTGATCGAGAGGGCACTCATCAATAAAGGATTCATAAATATTAATTAAACTAATCAAAATTAACGTACCAATTAGGTAAATTACTCACATCCCATCTAAGCGCTAGCATCATAACCGACACAGGGTAATAACTACAAAAGATTGAAGCAATTCAACCATAATAAGAATGTTGTGGGAAATGGAGTAACCAAATACCATCATATGCAAATGGTGAAAGCATTATCTACACCACCTTTTCAGCTTACTCCTACCCAAAAACCTCTCCAACTAATGCCTCAAGCACAACAACCAAAACTTGTATAATAAATACAATATATGTTACCATTACAAACCCTTTCTCCTAGAAGAACTATGCACACACATCATGTCTTTAGTGACCTAGGAGAGCCTATTAATTTTTTATTTTGCAATCTTGCTACTACTAATCTAATTATTTGGCCTATACCAAAGCATTATCTACAAGGTATTTATTATTTTGATTGATATTGTGAAAATGAATTTTGTGACTATCATCGGGTCAATGGGAATAATCTACGAAGATGTGTCTAAATTAAGAATTTAATTGAGAATATGTTGCATAATAGGGAGATAAAATTGGATAATGGTGCTTCTACTTCCAATCAAACTCTTGGGATCTATCATAACCCCTTTCCTTGATATAATAATCAATAATAGTAGAATAATTAGAAACAATATCATTGACCAATGTAGTAGCAAAATTGATAGTATCATAATCAAAGGCTAAACTAGTAGAACCAATAAAATTAGTAGTAGAACCCACAATGATAGAAAAATGGATGAAACTAAGTTTATAATGGTAATAACCAACAAACCTAACATGTAATTGCACATGACTACAATAGGGTTATAGGTCATATTGCAGGGGGTAGCATTAATACCATCTCCATTAATCCTAAACCAAGCACTAATTAGATTAGACCATTACTAAGTAATAATATTTATCCAAATCACATGGATAATTCTTGTTTAACCTAGGAGTGCATATAGGCAAACCAACAAACTAGGAATTCCCATTTTAGACCTTATATCAATAACTCATTCTTGCCATGTGACCACATGCAAGTACATTGACAACTGAGACTTGTCATGTTTGGTCCCACACCATTTTTGATAGTAGTTAGTAATAATGGTCCAGTATTAATCTTAATTGTGAAATCACAACTCAAAGGTTGAATATTAATATCCTAGGCCCATAACCATCTACCACTTTGCCTATCATCTAACCAACCATTCAGCCTCAAAATAAACCATTCACTAGTAATCGAAATTAGATGTTTGATATTGTGGAACAATTATAGAAGACACTAGCATAAATTTATATTTTAGATTTTTTCTAGATGTCAATAATCTACAAAACCATCTTGAATGAGCTTTTAACCCAATCCACTATTACTAGTGACATATCCCCTAATAATTCCAAGCTTTGGTTGGATACCTAGCTCCAACCCAACAAGTCACATTCAACCAAAGTGATATGTCTTATCTTGACCCACTCCATAATAATCCATTATACATCAAGGTTTATATAAAATGGCATAAAGTTAAACATGTCCTTATAGACAATGGATCAAGCCTCAATATAACATCTCTAAAGTTCATCAAGCTTCTTGGGTACACAATGATAGATCTCTAGTCAAAAACAATAACTATTAAAGCCTATTATAATCAAGAAAGAGAGTCACATGGCACCACTAGTTTTCTAGTTATCATTGGGCCTTTAACCCATGATAAACTTTGCCATGTGTTGGATCTTGAGTTATCATACAACATGCTTCTAGGCAAGCCTTAGTTACATGAGATTTGTGCAGTCTCAACAACACTGTACCAATGTATCAAGTTTTCCCACTCAGGGATGGAAGTGAATATTCTAAGAGATTTACACCCATATGAACACTGTAAGCATCTTGAGGTCAAGTTTCAAAGCTAAAATTATTAGTATGGTATGAATCAAAGTTCCAATTAGGATAGAGGAATGTTATACTTATTTATCCTTCATCAAATAAATGCATAGATCTTAATACCTTGGATTCCCTTTCCCACATATCACCTTCAAAAGATTCTAATCATTTCACCATTTTAGATAATGAACTGAGAGAATATGTGACTCATGATATGTTTCATATCGCTAATCTTCCTCAGAACCAAAAAACCTTTGGGTGACCTAATGTCATCCCATAATGCATTGGCAATAACAGAACAAAGATAAGGGGCCCATCACATTTGTACCAGCAGCTAGCCTAGGACCTGACCCTCTTGAAGGGGATGAATCATGGTTATATAATGATGACCAAGCTGATTTTTATAAAAATACAAAGTATCCTATTCCCAATAGGATCATGGAGTGTCGAAAATATGAAGGAAGAGGCCTCATACTGAATCAATAAGGAACCGTCAACCAATTTCCATGACTAAGTATGAAAGACCTTATGGACTTGGATTTAAACCACCTGGGGGTGACCTCACATATATTATTAAAAATCCATCACCAATAATTAGTGATGATGATAATGATAGTAAAGTAGAGTCTGATCATAGCCTCACCTTTGATGACCTAGTTGAAACCAACTTGTTTGATAATAATGCCATTTGTACCCTTACCCTTGTCATTCATCACAACCTATTACCATTATATTATCCCCAATTGATATATTGGGACCAACAATAATCTAGTCTATTGATTGATGAGTTCCAGAATGATGAGGCATTCTATGATTTCTTAGGCCTTAGAGACAATGTTCTATTGGGAGATCACAAATCAAGATTCTCAATCAAATTGGATCCTGTAGCCTAATTTGGAGAATGAGTGAACACCCTTATCCATAAAAAAATAAGTAAAACATTAAGGTCCCAAAGTGAAAACCTCTTTGAGGCACTTTTTAACTAGGGGAAAAGTAAAGATAAAGGCCAATCTAGTGGTGAAAACCTATTTTAGGTTCCATTAGATAGGGGTGTTCATTCTTCTTCAAATTTAGACCAAGAGACAACCAACAATGAACTTACCAGTGGATCTGAGTTTATTTTTGAGCAACAATAAGTATTTAATCAAATTTTCTTTGAATTTTTGACTATTTTTATTACATGGCTAGATCTCTCATTAGGGGATTCAGATTCATCATGCCTAGGATAAGTTGAAGATCAAGTCATAACAAAGGACCCTAACATAATTCAACTATTCAAATCATTGCCTGTTATCCTAAAATATGGTTCAACCCTTCTAGTTAAAGCTATAACAAAGGTAAATATCAAGACTTCATCAGACCTAAAATGGATAAAATTAGGTGCATCTCTCATCGAGGAGGAACATGACATCTTTACAACTCTATTGAGAGAATTTGTAGATATCTTTGCATGGGCCTATTCTGACATGCCAGGTTTAGACCCCACCTTGGTTCTACACCACCTTATGGTTAATCTTAATGCCAAACCAATAAAAAAAAGCTATTTAAGATGCATCCTCACATTGCTGTATTGGTAAAGAAAGAGTTGGAGAAACTCTTAGAATTAGGATGTGTTTGATTCATTCACTACTCGGAATGGATCTCTAATGTGGTACCTATTAGTAAAAAGCCTAAATAGATCAGAATTTGTACTAATTTTTGAGACATAAATAAAGCTTGTCCCAAATATTATTTTACTTTGCCTAATATAGATATGATAATTGACTCCATGGTCGGTTATGAAATGCTTTCACTCATGGATGGCTTTTCAAGATACAAGTAGATCAGAATAACACTAGAAGACCAACATAAAACAATGTTCACCAATCCATGGGGACATTTTTTTATCAAGTAATGTCATTTGGCCTTAATAATGCTAGATATATGTATCAAAGTGCCATGGCTATCATATTCCATGATATGATGCATGATATTGTTGAAGACTATGTTGATGATATATTAAGAAAATCCAAAACTAGAGTCAACCATCCAATAGTGTTGCATAAGATATTTGAAAGACTACAAGAGTAAAAAGTTTGAATAAATCCAAAGAAATGTGTGTTTAATGTAGCTTTATGAAAATTACTTGGCTTCATTATGTCTCATAGAGGTATTGAAGTTGATCTAGCTAAATTCCATGCTATAATTGAGATGATACCACCAACTAATTTAAAGAACCTCTATAGTCTGTAGGGTAATATCCAATCAATCCAATGCTTCATCTCTCAACTAGCAGATAAGTGTCATCCATTTACACACCTTTTAAAGAAAGGATCTGAATTTCACTAGGATTATCACTACCAAATAGCTTTTCAATAGCCCAAATATGATCTTGTCAATCTACCTATTTTATTACCTCCTATGCCAAGAAAGCCATTCTTGTTATTCTTATAAAATATAAACCATGCTCTGGGGGCACTCTTGGCTCAACATGATGACAAAAGAAAGGATGATGTTGTATACTACCTAATTCATACCTTGGTTACATATGAACATAACTATGCACCTATTGAAAAAGCTTGTCTAGTCATGGTTTTCAAAGCCCAAAAACTATGTCATTACATGTTGAATAATAAAACTATGGTCATTTCAAAAGTAGATCCGCTCAAGTATCTACTACCTAAAATAGCTTTGCAAGGTAGAATGGCTAAATGGATCATGCTTCTTGGTGAGTTTGACATAGAATATATCAATTAGAAGGTAATCAAAGGACAAGTTCTTGTATATCAACTTGCTAAAGCACCTCTCATAGACACCTAGCCACTCACATTTCAATTTTTTTATGAATCCATCATAACCATCATGGAAACACCCATTGAGGAGCAACCATGGAAAATATATTTTGATGGTTCATTCACTTCACATGGATTGGTGGTAGGCCTATTTACCCCCAATTATTTATTACACCACAAAGGGATCTAATCCCTAAATCATTCATAATCAACTTTACTTGTTGCAAGTCATCGACAAGTAGTGCAGTGGAATATATCTCATCTTCAATTTTATAGTGATTATTAGTTAATCATCAATTAGGTCATAGATCATTTTTAGACCAAAGATGACAAGCTAGTTCTGTATAAAGCCATGGTCAACACTTTTAAATAATAAATTTCCAACATTTAGTTTGATCATATACCAAGGGCTAGTAACATAACTATAGATGCCATGGCTACATTGGCTCTCTAATTCAAAAAATAGATAAAGATAGAGAGTATCAGTTCCTTATCAAGAATTTTTTAGCATTATCTCATGAATCTTCAACCATTACCTTGATTTGTGATATTGTTGGTCTTAATTCTATCTAGTACTCAGACCTTTACAACTACCCCCATGACCAAGTTCTACCACCTAACCTATCTCAAAAACAAACCAAAGTCTTTATTCATCATTTCACTCATTATACTTTAATTGGATCCACCCTTTACCATCATAGTTTTTATGGAACTTTGCTTCATTATTTATCTTTGGTGGAGTCTACGCTATCGTTAAGAGAAGTTCATGAAGGAGTATGTGGAGCTCATTCTAGCAGGGTAGTCCTATCCAAAAATCTTTTGATTATTGGTTATTATTGGACCAAAATGGATGTAGATGCCACTGCATGTGTAAAAAAGTGTGAAAATTTTCAACAATATGCTAATCCAATTCATGCCCTAGTAAAAACTCTAAAACTGATGTTGATACCATGGCCATTTTCCACATGGGGACTTGACCTCATTGGGAAGATCAACCCCACTTTATCTAATGGCCATAAACATATCCTTACCACCATCAAGTATTTTATTAAGTGGGTTGAAGTTATACCCCTCACTTACATGACTAGAAAACAAATTTCCAAATTCATCTTTAACCATGTCATCTGCTGCTATGGTATCCCCTCTAACATTATATTTGATAATGGAAGATCATTCAATAAAAAGGATGTAGAATAGTTATGTACTAAATACAACATCACACAACATTTTTGTATAGCATATTACCCTCAAGGTAATGATCAAGTTGAGGCATCCAATAAAACCATTGTCAACATTCTCAAAAAGATTGTCAATGATGCCAATCATGATTGGCACCTCTAGATATTCTCTACCCTTTGGGTATACCATACCAATCATCATACCCCCATAAGAGCCCCTCCATACTCACTTATTTATGGTAATAAAGCCATTCTTCCCATTGAGGTCAAATTATATTCACTGTGCATCTCTTTCAAGCATGTCCTAGATGATCATGACTATCGAGTAGCTCACCTACAAGATCTAGACCTACTTAATGAAAAATACACAACTGTGCTCAATAATATTCAATCATATAAAAAATGACTCAAAATACACTATAATTAGTGTTTTAAGTATAAAACATTTAAAATTGGTGATCTTGTTTTTAAATAAAACCAATGAGAAGAAACATAAAGGGAAATTCAAACCAAATTGGATAGGGCCATTCATCATCACTACATATTATGGATTAGGAGCATATGGGATTGCCACACTAGATGGTGATGAAATTTTAGATCCAATGAATATTATTTATCTTAAGAGGTACTATGATTGAGTGATAAGGTATATTGTCTATAAGACCATTTCAGTTATGCCATTTTATCACTATTCATCTTTATGCAAATACCATCCTTATTTATCCTCTTCATCATATCCACTTCTTTCTTCTGGCCTATCAACCTAATGTGTTCTAAATATTAGCCTATTTGACCTTGGTTTTTTTCCATTCATTACACATTTTTAGCATCTAGGTATCTAATCAGTTTCATCATTTGGTTTAAGTAACTTTAGATAGTGATCATACTTTGGGATAGTGTGACAAAAAAATTGATAGTTGCATCCTTCATTTGTTATTATTTTTACCACTGATCTTGATACTAATTATAATCACCTTTAGGAAAATTAATACTATTTATCTATGTCATTGTGTCCTATTTATAATTGCCTATCAGCAAACTAGGGGTAACATTAAGCCTTGACTTACCAACTTGCCACTTCTTATGTCATACTATGACTTTTTACCAATTGTGCCTATTTTGTTTGAATTGACTACTATACTAGTTGAATTCCTCCATTGTAAGGATAGATCTATAGTGACTTGAGGTCCTACTCTGGGAATATAATGGTATTTCTCAATACTTGTTGAGGTTAACTCAATCACCCTTCTCTACTATGCTCTCACCATTTTATGAGCAGCCTAAGCCATGCTCTCACTATTTTGTGAGCTTGAACCATTTAGTGTCTTATCATTCTTGATCGAGTTGAGATACTTTAAACAATTATAAAAACATTTAAAAAATCATTAGAAAATAATAAAAACATTAACCCCTTCTTCACCTTAAATATTCTAGGAACCCTTACTAAGTTATAAGCAAATCACTTGTCCTTTAGTTTCCCCATCCTTTTTAGCCTTTTTCTCTCATGCACTTGCCATTTTACAAGACCATTCCTCTTATTTTATCACATCCATTATATTTGTTTTCCTCATTTATCACATTCTTCCCATTCCTTGGGAGAACTACATTTGGCCTAAAGTTTTTTATTGGATATCACATCCATGGAACTATGTAGGTAGCATCCACTTTCCTATGCATATGGAGATAGCTCAGCCACCCCTTTTATTTTCTTTTATTCCCCCAAATTGTTCATTTTTTATGTTGTCGCCTATTTTCCAGGGGTAATGTTCATATGATTTCTATTGCATTATTTGTTTATTTATCTACTTATTTGTTTGATTTCAACATTATTGCCTTGATTTAATTTATGTGTGTTCATTGGGTGATTACTTGCCCACACTTATACTCAAATCCATCCATATTCATATATTTAAATTGTCATCATGGTTTCTATCATTGGTGCATTGTTTTTTTATTGAGTATTGGATTATGAGAGTCAGTCCTCATGCATATTTCAGCCAAGTCCTCATGATGTTATACAATGATTCCTACCAACATGTTTTATAACAAACCTTAGATTTAATAAGTCTATTTAGTAATGTTGGCATTTCTTCAGCACCAACATATTGATTCCATCCTAATCATATCATAAATAGAGTAATTAACGATTAAATTTTTTTAACCTTTATTAGTTTGGATGAGCATCTCCCTACTCATAGGTTGTTCCAATTCATCATTACCCTCTGTGTTAAGTTATCATCCTCCTCAACCAAGTTTATCATGTTTGTCATAATCATGGTCAAATGATTATAACCACCTATGGTAAAATCATTGCACACCATCCCACCTACATTCTCAATGATTATAACTACCTTTGGGAAAATCATTGTGTTGTCACCACTTTACTTTTTTTGCCTATATAAGGGCATGTTGTCTTATTTGTCTATCTTAACTGGGGCAGCTCCATCTTCTCAATGATTATAAACACCTTTGGGTAAATCATTATGTTATCATACCACGTTTCCACTATCTGGGTACAGTGCTTATAATCACCTTTGGGAAAATCATTACACACCATCCCACTTGCATTCTCAATGATTTTGATTACTTTTTTAGTATCATTGTGTTTTCACTACATCATATTTATTTTATTTGGTCTCCTCATTTCACTTCTTTCTTTTTGAGGGACCATTTGCTGACCTACTTGTGCCAATCATTCCCTCGAAGGGGCATCATATAATTAGTTTATCATCATTGCAGTTGTAGGCATACAAGACCTTTTCATTATTTGAGAAGATGTAACTATGCTTATAACTTTCAATGCTTTCTCAAATAGGGGCAAACTATAGACACCTAAATCTAGCCATCAATAACCTCCAATTAGGCTTTTGGCCAATTTCCACCCAAAATGCATGATTTGGCCTAAAAACTCTAAAACATGCTAAATGATGTGAAAATAACATATTCAAGTGTTGATCTTGGCCAGGGTATCCATAAATAAGGTAATGCAATTTATGGGCTAGCTAACTCTAATTAGATCATTTTGAGTCAAAATGCCAATTTTGCACATGGGTGCTTTGGATTGTTCTTTCCTATCAAATCTCTTACGTAGGACATGTGCCTTTGTTATTTATTTTTGGTAACATCCTAAATGGGAATATGGTTCTAACACATCTGATAGCACCTTCAAATTCTAATCCAATCAAATTTTGAACCAATAATAAGGCACTCTAATTAATTTGAGTAATTTATGCACAAAGTGCTTAAGCATGCTTAAGATCTAATTAACCCATATCAAGGCCAAATCAAGAATTCTATGGAAAATTGTTGAATACTTGTTTTTAGAAATAAATATTGAATATCTACATCATCAAGTGACCTCATTTCTTTGGAAGGCATCCCTAGGCCATAAATGCCACAAATATTAGGATTCATGCCCTCCATGCCACATAAATACCCTCCATGATGCCCTTCATTCCTCTTAATTGCCCCTTCTTCTAATTTCATGATGAGTATAATTACAAACTTAATTCCAAAAATTGAATTAATATTCAACCACACATCTCAATCTTAAGATGGATGGTTCAGGTTGACTCCAGACATTTACAAAAATCTATAAATAGTAGGCCTCACAACATCATTTCTAAGCTCTTTTTGGAATAAGTTATTATGCTCAAATATCTTCAAATATATCTTTATGCAAATTTATAATTCCAAATTGGTTCCAAAAGCTTCAAGCAACTAGTGTTACCATACCAAATTGATTCCAAGCCAAGCCAAGCTATAAGCCAAAGGAGCTAAGGAGAGATGGAGGTAGACAAGCTTCCATTGCCAAGGACTTCATGAGCACAATCCAAGAAATAAACTACTACAAAGGCATTTGGAGCATCCAAGGAAGGTGAATGAATTCTTATGTTCGATTCTTCTCTTTTTAGTTGTGTTTATCATTTGCTTTTGTTAACTAAGCTCTCCCTAGTGTCTAGGCTTAGAGATGTTATGCTATTAGTGTGTTTATTTCATTTTTTTTTCATTTTGGAACTAACACAATACTAACCATCCTCTCTTGAGTTAAATTCCTAGATCATAAGAATTTTCTTGTTCAATGCTAAAAAGTTGCATTTTTAGACCTATCATTATAACTTATCCAATGGATTGCTCTCAAAGGTTCCATATGAGTGATTTAGGGTGTGATTAAAGGGATTAAATAGGTATGAGAAGGATGTAATAGATAAAAAAAAAAATTATAGGTTTCATTTTACATGTGTTTAAACTTAGACTAAAAAATTGCATTTTTTTAATATTAGGAAGGACATTCTTGAGGCTAGAATGGGTGGTGGGGTTTATTGATCAGGCCTGATGGGAGGCCAAGAACCTAGTATTGGATGTTATCTATCCCCCTAGACATTTTTTGAGGTGTCATTTTTCAATCATGAAGTATCAAAACCATAGTTTTATAACCATAACTTAAACTTTGACAAAATTTGTTATCAGTGTTTCCGCATTATTGAACAGTACTAAAAATGCACTTTCAAGTGGATTTGAATGTCATGTTAATGTTATATCATTTAATTTTAATTATTTAATGTGATTTAAGTGATGGATTTTTAGGTGGAGGTCCTAGATGTATAAATGGTAGTTGGAGCTCAAGAAGTTACTTGTTTAATGCTGAAAAGTTGCATTTTGGGACCCATCACTATAGCTTATCCAAAAAATGCTCTCAAATGTTCCACCTAAGTGATATAGGGTCTATTATAGGTATTAAATATGAATTTTATGGATATAATATTTCATGGAAATGACTTTTAGGTTTTTTATGCATGTTTGAACTTAGGCAAAAAAATTGTATTTTTCTTGTATTGGGAAGGGCATTCTTGAGGTCAAAATGGGTGGTGGGTTTATAAACTGAGTTTATGGGAGGTAATAATTTTTTAATATAAATTATACACCCTCTTCAAGGTGATGGAAATTTTATTTTTTTGTCAGGAAGCATTATAACAATAATTCTGCAACCACAACATAAACTTTGACAACATTTGTAATCAATGTTTTTGCACTCTTTAATAGTAGTGAAAATGAATTTGTAGGTATATTTTAATTTCATGGTAGTGTGATAACATGTAATTTACCCATTTTTATTTTATTATAGTGATAGATTCTCATTTGGAAATTAGAGCTCAAGAAGTTATTTGTTCAATGCCAAAAAATTACATTTTTTGACCCATTGTTGCAACTTATCCAATGGATTGCTCTTAAAGGTTAAAATTGAGTGATATAGGGTGTGATTATATGGATTAAATCGGTATGGGAAAGATTTTATGGTTCATGGAAATGACTTACAAGTATCATTTTATGCATGTTTGAACTTAGGCTAAAAAATTGCATTTTCTTGTATTAGGAAAGGCATTCTTGAGGTCAAAATGGGTGGTGGGTTTGTCGATCGAGATTGATGTGAGGCCAAAAATCTATTACTAGACATTATCTACCCCCCTGAATGTGTTTTGTCATTTTTGGTCAAGAAGCATTTAAACAATAGTTATGTAACTATAACTTAAACTTTGACAACATTTGTCAGTGTTTTTGCACTCTTGAATGGTAGAGAAAATCCACTTATGAGTGGATATGAAAAAGTTGGAAATATAATAACATGTAATTTGTCTATATACATGTGATCAAAGTGATAAATTCTTAGGTGGAGGTCACGAAGGAATAAATGGTAGTTGGAGCTTAAGAAGTTATTTATTCAATGCCAAAAAATTGCATTTTGGACCCATCACTGCAATTTGTCCAATGGATTACTCTCAAAGGTTCCACTTGAGTGATCTAGGGTGAGATTATAGGTAATAAAGAGGTATGGGAGAGATCTAATAGTTCATGTAAATGACTTAAAGGTTTCATTTCACACATGTTTAAACTTAGGCTAAAAAACACATTTTTCTTGTAATAGGAAGGACATTCTTGAGACCATAATGGGTGATGGGTTTGTCTATCATACCTAATGGAAGGCCCCAATTATATGTTAATCACCCCTAGATGTGTTGGTAGTGTCATTTTTTGGTTAGGAAGCATCAAAATAATATTTTTACAACCATAATTTAAACTTTAACAATATTTGTTGTCAGTGTTTCCCCTCTCCTCTCTCCCTTTTCTCACCCACTTTTACATGAAAGTGCATTTTAAGTGTTCAAGGTGATTTAGAGGATATATGGGTTTGTGATATTTTCAAATATCATTTATCAAAGATTAGTTATAGGAGGCATAACACCCTTAAGGTATATGCCTATAAAGCAGTAGAATATCAGTTGTGAGGTGTTGAAGAGTTAGAAACTAGTCTTCGAAACTAAATACATGTATAATCTATGTTGATAATAGTCTTAGCTAAGCTCTTGGCCTACATCAATTCTGAGTAAATTTAAAGTAAGTGTTTCATGTGTAAAACAAATCTAAAACTTAAATAATTTAAGAATAAGGTATAAAATTTTTTGAGCATCTATAGAATGGATCTTATAACTTAGACCAAGAATCATTTGGTTTACAATAGATTTTAAATTGTAGGTACAAAGGACTTTTTTTATGTACACCTATAGAAGACCATTTTTGAGAAAGTTATGTAGAAGGTAAGATGATTTTTTGGTTGATTTGAGTTCTATAAACTTGGGTAAGGGGTAAAAAATGTTAAAATTTCTAAAACACTACTATAAATATAATTTTTAAGAGATACAAACTCTATTTTGATAAATTGACCTATTGGAGCAATAACTAGGTCTAGAGACCTAGAAACTTAAAAGGATAGAATTTGAGAATGAGAGCTCAATTTCTTAGAGACATATAGTTGGTTGATTTATTGTAATTTTTGACACCTAAATAAATCCTTTATTTTTCCTAATACCTATCCAAAATGTCTTAAATAATATTTTTTTAAAGGAAAGTAGATCTGAGAGATTGGTGACTAGTTAAGATCAAACCTAATGAGTAATTGACTATTTTAAAAGAAGACTTTTTGAGAGTGGATTTTGAATAAAGTTGATAACAATAGTGGATAAGTTATTTTGTAATTCTTCATGATCTTAGAGAATATTAATAGGACTTTCATAACCTTGTTAAACATAGAAGATAAAACTATGCATTATTTGGTATTAGGGGATGGTAAAGGGTTTTGTAAAAAGATGAATCATTGTTTCATGAGTGAATATTATATTTCAAGTCAGTAAGGTTGAATTTTATTAGAACAAAGACATTAAATTAAAGGTTAGGAAGGAGTTCATATTTCAAGTTTAGTGAAGATAAAGTTGAAAAGATGAAGAAGTAGACCATGTACATGGTCACCAAAAGGAGTTGAGTGTAGAAGAGGTATTGATAGAAATTACTCAAGAGGTGAGGGAACATATAAAGGAATAAGATTCATCTAAATAATATAAGTAGTAGGCCTAGTTTCAAGAAAATCTAGTCAAAAAAGCATTGGATCCAGGTGAAGGTGAAAGACCAGGTAAATTATAGGTATATGTATTTGAGTGATAAATTTGTAGGGATTTATGAATGATTTTATGTCTTTGAATTATAAAAGTTTTAACATGATTGGGTATGGGTTTTAAGTGAAATCAAATTATTTTAATGATCAATTGACAAGTTGTAAATGGGTGATGACAAATGCAAAATAGATACGAGTGTCATTAGTCATTTCCACTACACACAATCAAATAAAAATTTCAATTTAAAAAAATATGGGAGTTTTGAGATTTAAATAATTGAAAATAACATTTTTTTAATCCTCATTTGTGTACAAAATTAAATATAATATCCAATAGATAATAGTTTGGAAGATCAAAACATCACTATAAAATAACATTTTAAATTAAAATTAAATATAAATTAGATAGATTTCCATGATAGTCATACAATATGGGAACATGTGTAAAATGTCAATAATACATATATTTTCATGATAGGCATACAAAAAATTACATATACCAACATAGTATCTAGTGTTAGGTGAATGTCATATACACATATATAATGCCAAAAATGATTAAATTTCCATATAGGCATATAAAAAAGAAAATCTCATGTAAGTAATCCTATTCATCAAATAGCCTTCCTCTCTTTTCCTTCCTCAAATTAGACTCTCCCTAGGATGCCCTGATAGTATATGGATATCTATCTAATGCCTTGGATTTATCCAAGGTTTGACTATGTGTCCTATGCTCATAGCTCACTTGTAATTGAACCTGTTCAAATACAAGTATTATTATAAAATTAACATAAAATACATTCAACCAATTATTAATAAATTAATTTTAAACTAAAATAAAAAATAATTTAAACATTCACTTATTTCAAGCTTTTAGCCCTCCTCAATCTATTTTTGATGTTCAAATAAGTTAGTGGTAGGCTCATCTATTCAAATAGGGGTTTGAAATAGGGAAGAAACATGAGAAGTTTCCATACTAATCATCTGGCTAGGAATATCATATTTTATAGGACAAACCTGCATATAAAATATATTTACATAACTTATATTCACCCCAAATATGTATTAAAATTATTAAAAGAAGTCTATTTTTACAATTCAAAAATACAAGTTAATATATACCTCTATCAATGCCTATGCAGATGACATTATATTAGCAACACCTATGTCTATCTCAACTCATAGTGATAGAGGAGTTTCTACTTGGTCCATAAATTATTAATGTAAACAAGGTCTCACTTACTTTTCTCTTAAGTATCATATATATATATATGTGGAAATATTTTTTTTAATATAAACCAAGATATATATGGAAAGGTATTTCAATGTGCATATCATGGAAAGATAATGTAAACCAAGAATCATGGAAGTTTAACTACCATGAAATATGCAATGGCCAAGAATAGTAAGTATTTTTCATGTTGTAGGTTGTATAAAAATTGTAATACCTGTAATAAATGTGAGTGGAAGATTCAAAGGTGGAAATAATAGTAGCACTTCAAGAAGGTAGAGTTAGGGAGAGAAAAGGAACAAGATACATATTAAGAACTCTATCCTTACTTGTAAAGATTATTTAGATAGAGTAAAATTTAAATAAGTGTCTATAATTTTATGATCAATAAATGTGTTATTAATATCTCTATTCATATAATATTCAAGTTAGTATTTTACATGTTTAAAGTGGTGAAACCCAAGTTTCAATACTCTATCTTTAAGCATAGTTAGAAAGAGGAGAACATAGTTAGTTTAAAGTGTCATTATAAATGATGGAAATATGAGTAATGGATATTTTATCTCTATTAAATTAATTAATACACATTTAAATTCTCAATACTATTAATAAAATGTAAAATACATGGGAAGACTATATACATTCTAATTAGTAACAATTCTAAGTTTGCATAGTCATAAAGAAAGACCATATAGAGTTCTTGGAAATAGAGTTAAGGATTTAAAGTATTGTGAATGTTGTGGTGTATATTTTTTCCATGTGTGTGATTATTTTAATTTCTATAAAATTAAGGTAAAGTGTCTTGAGGGTTTATTTTATCCTATTTGTTGACATAGTCATGTTGGAGGGGTACAAAATTCTATAAAACTACATGTTGGGAATGATTTAGTATTGAGAAAGGAAAAGTAGTAGTTCGAGAAGATGTATGGGGTAAGGTAAGATCCATTTAAATACTTATAAGCTTTGATAAGGGTCAAAAGTTCATTATATCTCATTTATTATCCTCTTAGGTAGGTGCAGGACTGAGACAACACAAGTTAGGGTTTGAAATTAGAAAATGCAATAAAAAGTGATTTAACCAATGAAAATTCATTTAAATTTATGTATATGTGTTTTTATATAGGAAGAAGAGTATTTTAAAGGTTTAAAGTCATTTTTATTTTGTATAGTATGGTTTCATAGTCACTAGCCTTGAATTAGGCCTAAGAAACATATTTAACCCTGGTAGGTGTTGAATTATATATTCTCCAAAGAGAGTTAAATTGTGAAAGTTTGTAAGGAGATATGTGATTTAATTGGATATTTTAATGTGGGTTAGTTTTGGTTATGATCATTGTAGTTTACTCAGAACAAGGAGGTTTACCTCAAAAAAGGGTTAGTATAAGGAAGGTGTCAAAAAGGAAAGAAGTGTTATGTGAAAAGTTAAATCTTGGGGGTTGTGTAAAATGGTTGGATGCATGAAATGAGATTTAGGTATAATGAGTATTTTGGAAGGAAAAAATCAAAGTGTCATGCAAACCTATGAAAACACATAAGAATATTGTCAATAACAGAGTAAAGATAAAGAGAGAGAACATGTAAATAGAGTATGAACTAAGGAGGTTGATGTTAAAAGGAAATATTATAGAGGTAGTTTATTTTTAAAATAACTTCAAGTAGAGAAAGAGGATTAAGTGAATAAAATGAGGCTTAATATCCATTAAATAGGTAAGAGTGAACAAGAAAAACTTAGTAAATGCAAAGTGATCAAAGAGATAAAGAGGTTGAAGATATAATACAAATAAGTACAAGGAAAGATCAAAGTTGGGTATTTGGTAGAGGTAAGTATGTGTTTCCATACATATAAGGGAATCTTATTAAAACCTCTACACAAAGATACTTTATAGATATATTTCACTTAAACTTACAAGGTAAATATACATAGACTAAATGTACATAGAGCATAAGATTAACTCAAAATTTTACCTCTATATAAGTAAAATGTGTCATTCTAATAGAGATAGATGCATTAGTGGATGGGCCATTAGCTATATCTAAAAATGTAAATAATAGTTATGTCAAATCAAATGCTACAAATGTAAATTATGATGATGAAGGAACCATCTCCTCTTGGAACATAAAAAATGACATATATTATTCAATTTATATGTGAATTAATTTTTAGCTAAATTAAATTTGCAAATATAACTTAAATTTAAAATGACATTAATATAAAATATACCTACATTTGTGTAGTGGTTGATATCTACACACTAAATATGTGTACCAAAAAATCATCACTCATAATTATATTATCCCAACCCTCTGAACCACTAGCACCATCATCATCAAAAGGTCCAGTGCACATAGCTCCATAAGAACTATAAGGGTGTGGTCAGGTATGCACACTAGGTGGTGTTGCTCTAGCATTAGTTTGTGATAGCTTACTCATATGTTGAATAAGTGTATCAGTGAGTGAACTAAGTTCATTCAAAGTGTTAATCTCCATGACCTATTTAACTATAGAGGAGATCTCAAGCTGAAGTGGATTTTAGATATAGATCCTTATAGGTTGATTAAGCATATTATGTGCACCTAGTCAGTATTATACATACTCTTTCCCTCAGCCCTAAAACTCATTATAATCAAAATAGTTTAGAATCTCATTTAGAAAAAAATCATAGTAGAGTTTCCTCAAAAAACACAATGAGACCCCATGGTTGTTGCATGGTGGATAATTAAACACCATCCACCATTGATCCTAAAAATTGGCTATGATTAAATTATGTTTGTAGCAATGGATTGTAAAACTTTTAGTAGTCATTAGAAATGGTGAATTGGTGGTTGGGTTAATGAATAAGGTGAAAATGGAGGCTTTTGATGTCTTTGTTCTTGACCTCAAGTGATGACAATTTGTCAGCATAATAAGCCATAAAACTATCTTGATATAAAGACCATCTTTTAATTTAAAATAATAATGTCTATAGAGATTGGATAGATAGGTGTGGTGGGTGTTGGTGGATGTGGGATCCCTCATTATCCAAATTAATTATTCAATTTTAATTTTATTTCCCAAAATGTTGTCAACTAGACTCTCCTAACTACCTAAGGATTTTGTGGAACTATAGGAGGGTTAGGTGGAGGGATAGGATGAGGAACAAGAAGGTTGTATGGAGGCTTAGGTGGAGGATTAGGATGAGGAACAATTTTTATATTTAGGGTTAATAGGGTTAGGTATAATAATAAAAGGGTTACCAAGATAGGCTATTAAAAATAAACAAATTAACAATTAAACAATGAAAATAACTAAAAATTACTAAAATTTAGGGTTAACAAGTGTAGTGTTTAGCACTTACCTCTTATAATTTATATCACCATATATTATCATCTTCCTAGGATGAATTATGGTAAGGTTTATCCTCTCACACAAAATAGGATCATGGAATGGAAACACAAGAAATAAATAAAGCTCAAACGAAAAATGAGGAATTTTGCAATCGGGTTTTGGTTTTTTTTTTGTTACATAGGTAACACAGTCATGTTATTGAAAATAATAATAACATGATCATTTTATTATTTTAAATAATATGATCAGGCTATTTAATAATGCAATCACATTATGTCTCAGTAATTACCAATCCATAATTTAAATAATGTGATCATGTTAATTAAATAATGTGATCGTGTTACCAAAAATATCCTTGTAATTATCCCCCAACTTTGTCCACTTACCCTAGATCAACTCTATAATTTTAAATGAATTTAATAAATATGTCCTTCCTCAACCACCTCCACCTCTCACATCTCCTCTAGCTGGTAGATGTATGTATATCCAATTCAATTTACCTAGGGTTTGTTCTTATGAATCCCTCAAGGATCAAATCATCATAATGATAAAGTCAATATAAGAGTTATTAAAGGAATTTTTTTTTTTTTTTTACCATATCACATCATGGGACAACAATATCATGCATATAAATAATTAAAAATATGTTAGTGTCAATCATGTGTTTACATATTCATCTAGAAATTTTATACACAAGGACATTTTATCTCAATATTAGAAGCCATAACAAAATACATCCATAAATAGTGCTTCAAAAAACTAAATAAAAGGATAATAAGAGTCCATGTGAGATTCTAAGATAAATGATTTGAAAAAAAAGTTATCTAATTACCCCTTATATCTCTTCTTAGGAGATCAAAATAATATTTTTCATATCATAGAATGCATGGGCATCATACAAATTATTGTTTAGATTTAGAGGAAAAAAATAAAAAGTACACATGATAGTGGTGATCCTATAATAGATACATCAATCAATAAATCCACTCACATTATGCATACATCTACTAAAACACAAGTTAAAAAAGAAAAAGTATGAGTACCAAAGGATAATTTAGAGTAAAAAAGGTGCAAATGGAAAATTTAGAGCAAGATAATATTAAAATGAAAAACCTAGAGCAAGCAATGTTACAACAAAATCAATAATTCAAATAATAAATTACATCTTTCCCTAGTATTCAAGAAAAGTTACATGAGTCTTCTCTATTCCATAACGAGATGCAACATTTTGATAATAATGAACATACTCAATAAAAACAAGCTTTCAATAAGTAATTTCCAATCTATGATATAATTGGTTTTTTATATACAGATGCTCAAAATTTTATATCACAAGTTCAAGAATAACCTAAAAAAATTAAATCTCGCATATTATAATGATTAAATTGATGATTATGATCATAACAACACATAATGTTGATATGATCCTGAAGATAATGATTTTGTAACATATGAATATGGCACACATGATACCTAGAATTTACAAAGGCATCCCATTGATGATATCTTTAGTTTTTAGTATCACTTATTTATTATAAATAAAACCTTCTATAATAATTCAAATATTCACCAAAATATTAAAAAATAAAATACTCAATAAAATATAGAAACATTAAAATAAATATAAAATACAAAAATATTTAGCATTTCAAATGTTTACTACCTTTTGCATATGTTGTTTATTTTATGTTCATATATATCATATCATTTTATATACAATCATGTTTTTCACATGTACTTGAGTGTGATACATGCATACATGAGATCCATGATACACGAGCTCATAAAATTTGGACCTTTCCTCCATGTGACACACTAGACTAGGGTAATCTTACTTTTATATGGTCATAATTGACATCGGTTATATTTTTTTATGATCATTTCCATTATCACATTGAGATTATATATTAACATTTACACATTACTATACTCATGTTATTATCTTACATAGTGTACTTGATATGCTATTATGCATGATACTTTTCTAGCATATGTATGCAAGGACTAGTATGAAATGTTTATACTAATTGCTTTTATTTCATTTAAATCATCTTTCACATTGATTACTTGAGTATACCTCTCTTTTTATTATGTATATTAAATGTGTAACATTGAATATGTTCCTCGATTTTTGGTCATAGTTCCCTGAATCTTGTTTGCTTCTTTGGTGAGTGGACATTTGCATATGTCCTCCACTTGAATGTGTAACATATGAACATTCCTCTTGTTTTTAGTACCCTTAGACACCTATTTGTGTGACATTTGAGTAATTTTTCATGTTTTATTGATTTTTTTGAACTTTTTATCTTATATACATTACATGATTCATATTATAAATCTTATGGCTTATTATGTATGCATATTGTGAGCTCCATTGATATATCTACTATAACATGATACTATTATATGCTTCTTTACTACATGACTCACACATATACATCATATTTGTCTTATCCTTTTGAGATAAGGTTAATATCACTTTTACATTCCCCTCACCTAAAAATGGGGAGAATATCAGTGGGTCATGTCATAAAGACATGACTCCACATACATATAGTTGATAGAATTGACAAAATTTGATTTAATTTACATGATCTATATTTACCCTTGAGACATAATTTTATAAATTATACATAGATTTAAAACAAATTTTTTTAGGTTTGTGATATATAATATACATATCTACATATAAAAGGTTGCATTTTGGATATATATTTTAGCTTGAGATGCATTTTAGGTGCATATGCCATGTAAATGCACCAAATCATAAATACATTTTTGGATTATACATACTATTCATGCACCAACCCTACCAAGATGCAAAGTTTGATATTTTATATATTATATTAGTTATCTTATTTGATTATTTAGATCAAAATTCAATTCCCTTAATGGACTTGGAACTATTTTCTATTATTATTTGTTGATACCATTGACTTGGTCGAGATTGTCTAGATTATGTTATAGTAAAGTTATGCAATATTTGGACTTAGAATAAGTCACCCTTATAATATATGGGGGAAATATCACCATCCAATTTCCATATTCACATATCCAAGGTTTAGTTTTAATATCTCTCCAATGCTTTAGCTAGGAAGCATCACTACCAAATCAAACTATCAAGGAGTAACATGGTTGTATCAAAATATAGGCATACTCCTTTCTTGATCTCTTTTATTTCAAGTAAATTTGAATGATTAGTTTTTATATTATATTCGCTAATTACACCTATAACATTTTATTGGTTTTATGTAATACATAAAGTAAATTCAAATAGGGCTTAAGAAAATCAAGATGTGATTTACACACCATGGTATGCATTTATTTCTTTTAAATTAGTAATTTCATCCTTATGCATTACTAGATTAAAGGAGATATACATTTATATTTTTAAATATGAACTTATATGTTAAAATAGTCTTTTAAACTTGATAAATATCACTTAGGGATATACCCTTTAGTTCTTAACCTTCCTTTTAGCTGAAAGGCTCATGTTTGTCATCTCACAAAGCCTCAATGCTTATATTATAGTCTAACCCTATTATTTTGATTACCCAAATAACATATACCCCATATTACACTTTATTTTTGATATATATCCTTCACTATCAGTTATAAATCTCCACAAAACCTTATATTATCTTAAATATTTCTATTAATACTTGGATAGTAGCATTTACAGTACTGACCATTATCTAATGCAAATTTGTGTGCCTTTTAGACACTCAAATTTTTAAATATTTTAATATGTATGATTAGCCTATTTTTTTAATTAACCCTTTCATGATAAATGTTAAAAAATATGTTGTATAGATACAATTTAAATTCAACCCATTATTAATCTAGTAAGCATCTCTCAATCTTGTACTATACTATTGAAAATCAATTTCATAATAAAGTCATTCTACCCTATTCTTTATTATTTTCATACCAATCATAGGAATAATAATATTATAGTTCTAAATCATTCAAGGAGCTAACCATGAACCATATTTTTCAAGTTACAAATAATATCACTACATGCACTTGTATATATAATTTTGCACTTTTACATAGGAGATAACTACATATGTATGAGGCCCTCTTTGGAATATTGTCTATGTAAGTAGTTTTCATTGACATAAGGGAATTTGAGGTCAATTTGACTCCATGAGACAACTAACCTATAAAGCTGATAAGACCTAAGAGGATGATATAGGTTTTGATATGTATTATAATATTGAGAGCCTATGTGTATGATCTAGACACACAATCTAAAAAGTGATAGAAAACCTAAAAAGGCTCAAGAAGAAGTTTTTATCGATAGTCAATAATCTGTATAGGATATATGCATTGAAGCATGGATAGTAGCATTAACATAAATGTCCATAGGTTGACACAAGCTTCCATGGTGACAAAAAACTAATATTTATAATCTAAGGATTAGATCATAATATTCATATAGTCTATTTTTAAACCTACATTACTTAGAATTCCATATAAATCATTGCATAAGCTAAGTACAATTTCTCATTTGTATGGATATAATCATAATATTTGATGTTTTAATTTATATATTTTCATATGCTTAGATTTATTATTTCTTATTATAATATCATTAGAATATAAATTCATTAATTGGCCTACTTTTAGAGTGGCTTATTCCTATTTTATTAGGCTACTCTTCCCCAACCCTTATTCCTAAAAAAGGCTAAACAAACCCTAATTTTTCATAATGGAGACAAATTTGTGACTATTGATATAATAAAACTCATTTGTAAATTATTCTATATTATCCAAGGATAAAATTTATTGATATACCCTATATCATTATATTTTACTATAAATATATCCATGTGACATTCATAATATAATGATACAAATTGATACAATGAAAATTTCAAATAATTAAATCAAATAAACATTTAAAAGCCATAAATATATAATCACATATATCTTGGATTGGTCTAACAGTTGCATCCCTTGCATCAAAAGAGGAGAATACATTAAGGTTATTATATAATTTCAAATTATCATATTTTGACATGATTCAAATTTGGAATAGTATACATGATTTATATTATCAAAATTTACACATTACACATAATTCATAATGGTTTAGATATCATATGGTTTAGTTACATGATACATATTAGAATATTGATATAGATTATATGGGCATATGACATGCATAGGAATTCACTTTATATATACTTGGGTAGATATTCATACACACTTAGGTGCATATACATGAGTATATGAAAAATGATTTTACACTTATAATTTTTCATATACACATACATTTTGGATACATGATCTCAAATTCAGCATACAAGTTCAAAGGGAATGAAACAAATTCATTTCCATATACACACTTATAGTTTTAGGGTACATTATAGCAATTCGTGTATATATAAAACACTTATCTATTCAATGGGAAATGATAATGGTTAAATCACATGTATACACTTTAAATTTTATAAGTCATGATGTATGTTCATGTTCATGCACATGCACATGCGTGAACACACCAAGATGTACACACACAAGATAATGAAATTTATTATTCAATGGCATATGGTTTCAATTCCACTTCACACTTATCAATTTTGAATTCATGATGGGGGAGTGGAAATTATCCATTATTTTTCAATTACATATTTTATTATACATTGAGTGAAAACACATAATCAAATATATGTTCATGATTATGACATGAACATTTTTAATACCCTTTCAATCATACCCTTTATTTACCTAGATTAAAGTTGATCACACTAGATTAAAAAATTACAATTTAATATCTAATCCATTGGTAGATGTTGATTAATTTTTATATATATTTTAAGGTTTAGTGATGTTTAACATCCACTCTTTAACTAAACATAGAGTAATTATTTCATCTTTAAACTATTCTTAAAAAAAATTACTTGTAAGATTGTCTGTTTCCCTTGCTAAGAAGTAAGTAATAATACAAGTTCCCTTTTTTATCCATACTGACTTGATCAATGTTTGATCCTTGTTTTTCCCAGTCTTCACATCAAGAACACAATCCATAATTGTACCTTTTTAGCATCACCACACATCAAACATATAGGAACATTGGAGCAACATCAAAATAAATAAAAATTATAAATTCATAATCACCCATGAAAATTTTCATTCTCTTTTCCCTTTTATCCATTATTTTTAGTTACACTAAAATATAAGATTAAAGGGGGGAAATGTCGATACCTAGATTTGGTACAAACCTTATTTCATAACATTTTAAAGTAACTTTTCATATATATATATATATATATATATATGTATGTATGTATGTATGTGTGTGTGTGTGTGTGTGTGTGTGTATACACACACACACACACACACACACACACACACACACACACACACACACATACATACATACATATATATGTATATATACATATATACATATATATATATCTATATATATGTATGTATATGTATATATATACATATATATGTATATATATATATATATGTATATGTATGTATACATATACATATATATATATATATATATATATGTATATATATATACATATACATATACATATATATATACATACATATATATATACATACATATATATGTAAATATATATGTATATATATGTATATATATGTATATATATATATATATGTATGTATACATATATGTATATGTGTGTGTGTGTGTGTGTGTGTGTGTGTGTGTGTGTGTGTGTATATATATATAATATATGTATATGTGTGTGTGTGTGTGTGTGTGTGTGTGTGTGCGTGTGTGTGTGTGTATCTCCACAAATCAAGTACTTATTGGCACACTTATCCTGATATTTTGATTATATTATTGATTTTATTTGGTTGTATGACCTCCTTATACCATCATAACCATATTCACACATTATATTATAAATATCTTTGGCCCTTTTTATCACCCTTAGATTCTTTTGAGCCTTACATTTTTTCTAATATTTATGACCAATATCAACTATCATAGCTAAGCACAAATAGTAGAGCCAACTTAGGTCCCATTTTAATTATTTTGAGTATGTTTCATCTTATGACCATTGTTTGGGCACATTTAAATCTATTTTATCAACTTTTGTGTCCTACTAGGTTATTAATTCAAAGTAAGAAACATATATATATATATATATATATATATATATATATATATATATATATATATATATATATATATAATGTAAAGCATTTAGGACAAATACATTGAATTATCAAGAAGCTATATAAGATTACATATTTCACCTATAAAATAGTTAGAGTTGAATCTCAAGTTTATAAGGGTAAATTCATAGGTTCATGCTTGTACCAAGGGGAAAATAAGAGAAAGATAATATAGACTTGAATACATAGTTACACACACACATTAATTGGAAAACTACATTCAATTTTGATCTCCTTATAGAGTTTTGTAAATCTAGTGTAGTGCTTGGTCTTTCAACATGAATTGACAAAGGTCGATCTAACTCTACTATTTTTTCCAACATCCACCCTCCCCTCCTCCCCTTACCATTTGACATTAGATCATTTTTAATAACTAGAGTTTGAGCATATATGTTCTCCTACATGAATATGTAGATATATAAAGTTATAAATGATCATCATGGACATAATTTCATTATCTCAAAATAAAAAAATCATTTATTGTGCATAAGGTTAATTTTGACCACGTAGTCAGTATCGAATGTCAATACTAACTAAATATATAAGTTGACTAGAATAAAATAGGTGGAAACATGTCATGTATAGAGAAATGATATAGTATTAGAGTGTATAAATCATATAATCAAGATCCAATCTACATTGTAAATAAGCCAAAGGTTATCTTACCCCTTGTTGGATATTCATTACTATATTTATCATGGTTTTTTGTATGTATCATGTAAATATAAGTTAAAAATTTATTCTAAATATTTTCTAACTAACTAATGTGTGTGTGTGTGTGTGTGTGTGTGTGTGTGTGTGTGTGTGTGTGTGTGTGTGTGTGTGTGTGTGTGTGTGTGTGTGTGTGAGAGAGAGAGAGAGAGAGAGAGAGAGAGAGAGAGAGAGAGAGAGAGAATTATAAGTATGAATATACTCACACAATTACATATCATGATGAAATTAATACTCAAGGCATCACTCACACACACACACACACACACACACACACACACACACACACACACACACACACACACACACACACACACACACACACACACACACACACACACATGTAGATAAGTATGCATATACTCACATATGTTTATTATCATGATGCACACAAGTACTCAATATGTGACACATTATGAATCAACTCTAGCCCAATAGATACAACATGGCGATAACATTCAATATAAGATCCTTGACAAAAATGATACATGACATAAAAATATAGAATCAATGCAATCATATAAACATGAAATATATAAATCAATATTACACACATAATTTGTCACATAATCTATTATTAATAAATATTCACTCACGGAGGACATAATGTCACATACATCAATGGTCACATAATGTAACAATCATTAGTAGTCACTCATGGAGGAACATAATATCACACACAATTGATAAACATTGTAACATGAAATGTTATGTACAACACTCATCATATAATTTAATTTTAACACATGGTGTAATAATCATCAACATCAAATTTATATTAAAAATATATAGTTTACACAATCAATCTATGTCATCATCACACATATCAAAGTAAAATATTCATATAATATCACCTCAAAGATTATATTTAATATTAATTCATTTATAATTATTTTAAGTATCTCAATATTATCAATTTAATGATCATATAAATATATAACTTGTAAATAGTACCAATATTCCCATAGTATAAGCATTCCCTTAATATATAAATGTATCCTTTATAAGTGTAAGGAATGTTCTACATTAGTATGTCCATGCATCATATATAACCATTTTGTCATAAATCAAACTAATTTTTACCATGAAAATAATGTGTAGATAATGAGTATGCAACATACCATTAATATATGTCAAACAACTTTAAAAAATCATGTACCTACTAAAGCATGTCATGTACAGGTATTGATATTTTATCTTTTTATTTTAATATTCTAATTTTTATCATTTTTTTTTGTTTTTTTTAATTTGAGTCATGTTCATTTTAAATAATGATCCCATAAATTGTATGCTCACATTTCATACATTTATTTATTGAGGATTAGGTCATCGCCATGGGTGAGTAGTAATATTTAGATCTATATCTAAATCTAGGAAGTGATCATGTGTTGTAACATATCCATAATTATCATCACATCCCATATGATCTTATATATATTATGTATATATATACACCATATTAACCTATGAAATATGTTTTACATGATTATAATATGGTTCTCACTATGGAACATAAAGAGCATCATGTACATCTAACTTAGAACATGAATGACTAGATAACATTTACTATGTATCCTTAATAGACCTCTAATGTAGTGGATGATGAAGCACTAGTATTTAAGGAAGATTAATTACATTTATATAAAATTATTACATATAATTAACTTGTAAAAGTTATAAAACATGTTTTATAATATGTTTCCAAGGAAATGTCTCTAGATGAAAAGGATACTCAAAATGAATACCTAGAACTTCAAACACTTGGTTTATATAGATATCCTTACTAAATCAATATAATAAATATTATATTGTATAAATATTAAATATGCATAGATGTCCTAACATGTAGAATGGCCCCCATATTAGATAAAACTAAGAAAAAATAGTAACTCCTACAAATCCTACCATAAATGGTAATACAATACTACTAATTAGGTTTTGTCTATTTCCATAAAATACTTTTGTTGTTTTTGTTATACAAAAAAAATCATCATGTGTTTATCCAAGGCTAGTAATAAATTTCACATTATTAATGTTTTCACTTGACCCATTATCTAGCATGAAATTGTATACAAGTTTTCATTCATTGTAAATGATCATAAGTAATAGTACATTAATAAAATAATTATAAATAATATCATGTTCATTGAATGTGATAGTAGGTATATGTAATTTTGTGTCCTTAAGTGTAAAATAATAACATCAATAATATAATTCTATTCTTTAATATTAGTAATAGTAAGAGGAGGACATAATATGTAAGTGATATTCACCTTAGGGTTATTATTCATCTCTTTTGTTGAATGATTATGAAACAGATCAAAAAACATATTCAACTAGGAATTACCATTATATTATACCATTGATTAATTCATATATGTGATTATATAATTAATCTTAATGTTTCATCAATTAGATCTTTTATGATATTTATTAACCCAAAAAAATATTTTTAGATTGTCTTGTATGTATGTGATAATCATAGTATGCATTGATGTTGAATCCTTATATGGTTCCCAATTCATATCAACCCTTTTTCAAGAAGGGAGAAATAATATATTAGAATCAAATGAATTGTATAATATCTTCTGAAGAGGTAAAAATAATTTTTTAAACTACTTCCTTTTTGATTCCATAGGATAATTTGATTATTAGTTTGTAACATTGCATTTATTATTATTTTTGCCTCGGTCTTAGTATCATTTACCTTATATTTGAAAGTTCTTAGATCTATAAATTTTCACCATAATTAGTTGGAGGATTGGACCCATACTTTAGCTTATTCATAATAAAGATATTAACTTTAGGTCCATAACCATATGGCATAATTCATAGAGAGATGGGGAGTGTTTGAATATATTTAACTCTTGTAGTTGGGACAAAAATATTTTATTAAATATGTCTCTCAATTCATAATTAGCCATTGGTTTTTCTTAGAGATCATGGTCTTGTAATGAATCACATAATTATTGATGGGTTCACTGGGTACTTACTTATATTTTTAAAT
>JARHVA010004605.1:205000-340000 GCA_037957365.1 Torreya grandis
CAAGTATAAATTAAAATTGATAATTTCAATTTTATAATACTAAATTTATGTGTCTAAAATAACAATGGGCATCTCATTCCTAATATAATATATGTATTATGTCATATTATGACAATTAGATAATAGTAGAAGGTACAAAAATATAACTTTGAAAATTGGGCTTCACGTCCCCTTCCCCTTATGCAAAATTACTCCTAAAAGTGATTAAAAAATGTTGGCATACTATACCCTCAAAGCTATTACATCCTCTCAAGTTATATTTATCTCATTATATCAATCCCACTAAATATTAGCCTAGTATATCCCTTGGCCTTAAATGCCTAGTATCTTGTATGATATAATCTCCATGGGATATAATGATATACTATCATTTATCTTTATTTATGATTATGTCCAATCCAAACATGGTTGGTGTCAGGGATATAAATGATATAAGACATAAACACAAAAAAAATAGTGAATATGTTATATGTTATGTAGTATGGATATAAAATATGCTACAACCTTATGGTCTCAAAGATCTCAAATGGCCTAATGAAATTAGGTTCCAACATATAACCCATTTCATAATGGATAGGTCTCTTTTTGGGTCTCTCTCTAAAAAACACTTTATCACCCACTTCAAAGTTATGAATGGACTTCTTCACATCAATGTGCTTATTCTACTACTCTTATCAATCCTAAAGAAATTTTTTAATATTAAAAATATAATATATTATTGGAATTCTAATTTTTTAAATAGGTAGATAAATATTTTATCTTTTTTTTTGTTTTCTAGTATATGTGGTGATTTTTTAAAAAATATTTATCTATAGGGACCTTATCTTTACATAGGAGCCTTCCATATAGGATCATACCCTTTATAAAAGGAAGGTACAATAACAAGTCATAGGTATCCCTTATGACTATGTGACTAGTGGTTGAAGGCCTAAATGGGTTGGTGAAATGGTATGATAAAATATTTTAAGTTGACTTCTAGTTGACAGCTAGTGGACTAGAACACTATTATAATTTTAGCACCTAAGGGTAGAGTAAATTTGGTTTGACAGCATTGAAAAGATTAACATCCATGAAATGGGCTTGATCTATATTTTAATATTACATAGATTGTGATTTGATCATCTATGTTTTAACCCAAGGTTCAAATATCCTTTTGGGGAAAATGGAGGATGTAAGAGGTTGTTGGAGGCTGAGGTGCCCATGTGATAGAAATTATAGAGTCACCATCAATATAAGTGGATGGATAGTGGTGTCGTCAATGCCCCTAAACCACTCATAGTCCCCCATATGCTCAACCTTAGTTTCTCTAAGGTATCCATGTCTTTGTCTTTTGGTTATATGGTGGCTATGTAGGTGGTAGTGATGGGTTGAGTAGTGGTATCCTCTTATAACTACATAGTTATATTTGTCATTATTTTTGGTTAAGCTAGCCTAGAATTTTTTTAATACATTTGACCTTTATTAATAATCAATATAATATTTTATATAAGTCATGAAATTATAATGTATTTGACTTTATTTTATTTCAAAACCAATGTTATAGTAATAGATGTGTACTTTTATTGTACAACCATTTAAAGAAAATAAGAGGCCCACTGTGGGATTAACATAAAATAAACCCCATACAATTTGATTCTCATCTAAAAGGATTGGGTTTTTAAATAAAAAGCCTAAAAATAGATCAATTATGTCACATTTAATTAAGAGAGGTTAATTTCTCCTTAAGGACACTTGAGGGTACATAATGACACTTAGAGGGGTTGACCCAAAAAGGAACCCCCTTATAATTTATGATTTATTACATGAAATTAATATTTATACCTAAACCTAAAAAAACATCTCTTTATTAATAAACCTAAACATAGGTGGCCATTAATTGTCAAGAAGAGCTTGAAGATTCCTAATGTTGTTTCAAATAGTATGAGATTTTGAGACTTTTTGGAGTCATTCTAAGAATCCTTGTACCTATAAATATTTCCCAAACAACTTCATATTGAGTTATAAAATTAAAAAAATAAATAAAATTAAAACAAAAAGGTTTGAGACACCATTAATTTTATCTTCTAAACTATAAATTCATAAATTTGGTATTATACACATTGTAATGTTAGTTTTGGAATATCTTTGACATACAATAATTGTGCATACAAATTTTAATCTTGTTCACATTAGCTAATCTTATGTCCTTGACTACACTCAAGCTCATCTTCTGTAGGGCTTCTAGATTTTTTGAATTAATTATATTCCTACATTATCTTTTCTTGTGTCGTCACCTAATGACTTAAAAATATATGTATATCTTTTTCATATTTTACCCTTGTTTGTTTATATATTTTTTGGTCTATTTTAGTTATTCATATATATTTTTTCTATTTAGATGTTGTATTTAACAAAATTTTAACTAGAATATTCCATTTATCTAATTTATGAATGATATTGTATTAATTTAATTTTAGATAAAATATTTAATGAACCCACATATTGATCAAACCTTTAGGGTTCCAACCTTATATGTTTCTCATATTTTATTATGTTTATTTCATATTTATTTATTCACCATTATGTCCATGGAAAGTGATAAAACCATTGAATCTAAATATCCTCAAAATATTAATTTTGATAATATATATGCCAAAGATTTTAGTAAATACCTCATTTCCCATCAAGAGGTAATTTATTCCTTATTATTTTTATCACAATAATAAATAGAGACATGAAAATGTAAGTGAATCTCAATAACTAAATGATTATGTTGATTAACCCTACCATAAACATGGCTACTACCATGGTTGAACCTATTTTTACATCCACATATTTAGGTTTGGGGGAAACACATATTATGCCACATATCTCTATGAAAATTTCTAACCAAGTAATCCACTCAAATTATTTGATATTTATGCATACTATACCACCTAACTCATCTAATGCACAATCCCTTGAGTAAATAGTTACATTCTGTATGCTAAGGTGTTACAATTAGAGAAAGTCATTCTAAAAGTTATCCAATCATTAGATTCACATGATTTAATTCATAATCATTTAGAACATTATATTTCATCCTATATTTTATCCACCATATTTTTTTCTCCTAAGATTCATTAATATGAGGGTAAAGGAGATCTAGAACAAAGTCTAATATTTTTTCATATTATGCATTTAACAATAAATCAATAGTTAAAATCTTTCCAAAGAGTGTAAAATACTATGATTTTCATTACTTTATAATTTGTTTGATAAATATGTGAAATGATACAATCATTTATTAGATTTATTCCTCAATATCTTTGATATCAACATTGATGAGAAACTTTTGTAAACATAAATTGCTAAGCTAAAATAAGGAACCAATGAAACTATTAGTGAGTATGTTCTTTTTTATAGTAATATATTAGCCAAAATGAATAATTTACTAGGAGACAATGAATTAAAATATATATTCAAGAATTTTTTTGCTTTCACCCTTAAATGAGTCAAAAAATTAAGAATTTTAAATAATTTTAATAACTTTGTCATATGTATAAGATATATATAGGTTTAAATTATTGATTTTAATAATATTAAGTACACATTTATACCTTATATGGTATACAAATTTAAAATCAACCCATATTATAAATCCAAGGCACAAGATGATAAAGCAGAAGTAAAGGTAAAAGTAAATGTTATTTCTCAACCTACCAATAAAGTTATTTCTTAAATCAGCCAAAAATGAAAATTTCTATATCACCACAACCACCATATAAATCATGATAAAATTTATTGAATCTCATGTCATAAATTTACCTCCTCCATATGAAGTTGACATGAATAATCCACAAACTAAATCTTGTTATAACAATGCATTTTGTGATTATCATTGATATGATGTTCATTCTACAAACATGTGTTATAAACTTTGGAATCTCATTTAGGATATCATTGATGAAAATTGCATTGGGGTAGACACCCATATAGAGGAAACAAATCCTCAAAAAAATATCAAAGCTAATCTCAATATTCTAAGTGATACATTTCCTAAACATGATACCAATAAAGATAATTGAAATGTGCATCACACATACAATGTTTATTCACCTCCTACATCATATAAAAAACATTTGGGTGGTATTATTTTAGTATAAATTTTAAATCACACCATATGATTACTTTTGATGATAGTGAAAAAGTTGACAGTGACTCTAATTTTCATGGTTTGTGTATAAGGGTTCATATTGCCCAATAACCTATTCGTAGTGTGATTATTAATAATGGATAAAGAGAAAATACATGTAAAATTACATTGATCCATTCATTAGGATAGACACAATTTTATATGTATGAAACTAATAAAATTGATAACTCTTTCAATGGTAAGCAACAAGCAACTTTGGGCCATATTATGCTACCTATTCAAGTATATCCTATTATCTTATCCACTCCTTTTGTTGTTTTACTAAAAATGGAGTTTATTATATGATATTGAGGTGACCATTGTATAAAAAAATTTGTGTTTTACATTATATAGTTCACATATTCTTGAAATATAATTATTTCAATTAAGTTATTACTATTTCAGGGATCAATTATGAGAAACTTTTACATTCCATGATGCCTACTTCTCCCCATCCACCACGATAGTCTACCAATGCATATAATAAAAATCAAATAATTATTTTAGAATCTAATAAAAATATTCCTAATAAATAGGTTTAATATATTCAAATGAAAAAAAATAAAAAGCAAGTTTATCAAAAAAATAATCTCCTTTGCAACAATCACACACACGTGTACCATCTTCTAAGGTGGATATATGAAACATATTCCTAAAGTTGACTAGTAATTTACACAATATTATAAATAATATCATGATAATTCATGTAATTTTTCATATCTTATATCTATTATTCCTACCCAAGATCATATAAATAGTCATTTGGATAGATTTATCATTGAAAAGGACATATGTTTTGATTTTGATATTAGTACATTTGACAAGTTTTGCTAAAATCTGGTAAAACATTTACCACTTATCACATATTGAGTCTATTATGATCTTGATATAATCACTATATCACTTTTACATTGAAAAAACATAAAATACATTCACACATTATTCAAAAACATAAAAAATTGATTATACATAGTTGTTAGCTATTGTATCTTATTCTTATATTTGTTTTCCTTTGAAATTAATTGATCCATCATTTTATTACCTTGGATTTTAGTGACTTTTTGTCATATTTACCCTTCTATTTTCATTTCCATGTTTGAAAAGTCTTGAAATAGTGTTCAATCTTACTAAACAACAACATTAATCTATCTTCATGCACAGAGTTTTCCATAATTTTGTCATTTACCTACAAGACAAAATTGACTAGAATAGGATAAAAATGTAACCTATTATGGTCATATTGGTTTATATTTTCCTCTATTTTTTTCTCAAAACCTAAATTTATATAACATAAATCTCTGATTCTATCATTTTCTAGATTATTCATATAGTAACATTGAGAAATTTTAACTTTTCATGAAAACTCGCTTTGTTTTCAATCTTAATTACTCCATACATGTGACATATTTTGACACATTTACATTTAAATAAATTATAAGGTACATTTAGTTACTTTTGTGTATTTTTCAACCCCTAAAAATTTATGATAGTTTTAATTCACATTCCATAAAGTGGGAAATCCTTATTTCGAGCCATTCAAATCCTTACTAGTTAACATATCCATTAACACTTGTTGATAAATATCCATATTATTCTCATTTATTCTAACTTTGACACTTGGTTTCATTAAAATATCTCTTTTCTATGATTTCCATATTTCAAAAATACAAAATAAATCATATATTTTCAAAAAATGCAAAAAACATTCAAATATTATCAAAAATACAAAACCAATACCTGACCATGATTAACAATCTAGGTAAAATCTTTGTGTTATGTTATTTATATCATGATTAGTAAATATCATAATGTTTATATATCACACATGTATTTCATAAGTATCTATGAAGTTTTATGTTGGACATACAATAATTTTCACAAGTTAAGATGTTGGGATCTCCTCTACCCATTGGCTTTGCTTAGTTTGGGGCATCTTACTCATAAGTATTAAGATGAAGGTGTTATCCTTATATATCCCATATACCATTTAAATTTAAATATTATACACAAGTCTTGCTAAAGCTTTCACCTTACATAGTGTACATGAACATGGGCTTGCTAAAATATGATCACATGACATATGCATAACATAGAGTATTATTATTAATTCTATGTTCCATTGATGGTGCTTACTTGTACATAGTATATTATAATTTTTATTTTATATTCTATTTGCAATTGGCCCTTTTGGTGTGTGAAACATTTTAACATGTCATTGATTTGGCCCTTAGACATATGTGTGGGTGTGTATCATTTGATCATGTCCTTGATTTGGTCTTGACCCTATATGTGGTGTGTGACATTTGAATAGGTATTTTCTTTAGCCCTTGGCCATATGTGTGGTGTGATACATTTGAAAATGTTTTTTTATTTATCCCTTGTCCCTATGTGTGTGAACCTTAAACATGTCTCTTTTTTGTGACATTCATCATGTTTATGTGTGTTTTGGACATTTTAATATGTCATTGCATTAGCCCTTAGCCCATATATGTCAATTTTATATAATTTTTACTTGCTGAGATTAATGAGTTTTATAAGTTTCATGATATATATCATGCACTCCTAACATACTATCATACTAATTATATGAGATTAAATGACACATTCTATAGGCCTTGCCTCTTCCATTCTATGCACAATTCAATACTTACTATGATAATGCATTTCCATATGATATAATTTTCTATGATGACATCCTATTATGCATGTTTCAAGTTAACTTTTATTTTTATATGAGTTACTTTTAAGCAACAAATTCCCTAACCTAAAAATGTGGGAATTTGAGTAGGATTTTCATGCATGAGATAAGCCATTTCAAAGATAAAAAATTTAGATATGAGCAAAATAATAGTTTCAATTTTAAAAATAATTAATTTTCACATATTATGTGGGAATATGTCATTGAATATTCACTTCTATTTTAATTTCAAGGAGAAAATTCACATAGCTTCAAAGTTACAATGAGCATTCACATACAATTTCAAATTCTATAGTTATAATGGGGGCATAATAACAGGTTAATACCATAGTCTCTATCTTCACATAAATGGTATTATCATGGATGTAATCCATTTTATTATGATCATGTTATCAAATAATAGGCTATACTAATATTTTTCAATTGAATCTACAATCTATATGCAGTGATTGATTCAGTTTAGGTGCATAGTGAGTGACTTGGAGTCAATTAATTACTCAAGCATTGTGTGTGTGAATATAATATGATTCCAAACAATTTACATCTTGGGGTGAAATAAATGGATTTAAATAATAATTATTTAAAAATTAATTAATAAGCAACACATTCACTTCAAAATATCAAATTGTAGTTAGGGTTTGATTACCCCCAATTTAATTTTGATGGTTTAGTTAAGGAACCATCTTCTCTAAGTTATTCATGAGAGGCATCAATTATCCAATGCTTAAAGGAATCATAATCACTAATAAAATTAAAAATAAAAAAATGATTGACACATATTTATGGGTATTCATTCCATACTCTAAATTCAATTTTTAAATTACTCAAAATCAGGAAATTTTTAATTTAGAAATTTTCATTTCAAATTACAAATTGTCAATGTTTAAGTAAAATTTAAAATGTTTGAATTCATGTTTTTCGGGGTCTGAAAAACTGTATGGTGCCTTTCAAAATATAATTTTGTAACTCAAAGACAAAGTATGTCTTACACACTAAGGTATGTCTTCTGTTTAATCTAGTAATTTCATTTATAGACTAAGGGGTTGTAGTAACTTTAATTTGGTCACGAATAATTTATTATGCCTATTTTATCCATTTTTACTTTAATTAACATCTACACTTATTTGACATTTATTTTATATATTTGACCTATCATAAGCACAAGAATATATCTACTTCCATTACAAGGATATAATTATTGTCACCTAAAGAAATAATATTACTACTAAAAACATCTCTATGAATATGTATGCTCTAAATCTAACCCAAACTCACATATTTCTTAAAGGGATAGTAATTCCCAATAGGACATGAATACCAATCTTTCATGTCGTTATCTCTCGATCATGTCATTTCATACAAATAGTCAAAATTAAAAAATGAAAGTATCCTTAGGGGCATCCTAAATATTCTTAAACTCTCCAATGGGTTTTTTAACCTCTTAAATCACTATAAAATCAAATTCAATTATTTCATTTCAATCATCTTGTCAAGTTTATCAATATTATCACAATAGATTATTTACACATGCATAAAAGAAAAAATATATAGCTTCTAATCACTTAAATCACTCATGAGCAAAGTCTAAATATATTTTTATGTATCCCTAACCAAAAATGATTAATTATTAAATATAATTATGGATGTATTCATATATTCAAAGGATCACATTTGTACAATTACATAAAAACTTATGTTGAAGAACTAGATGGAGGTTTGATCCCTCTTCAGTGTATTGGTATATATAAAATGCTCAACACAGTGGAGTGAGGTCTAGAAAAAATCCAACCACTAAACTCTTTTTACTCCTTCACATACATTCATCTCATTATATCCCAAATATAGGGTTTTTAACTTCAAGAAGACACATATATGCTTTTCCATAGTTCACAAAGATAAAATCAACACCAAAAGGCATAATTTTTTATTGTTGCACATGACTATTTGAGAAGCTATAGTTTTTTTTGAAAAAATAAAATATTGACCAACATGGACATAAAAGACTATTGTTCCTATCCTAATTGGTGTTCATTTATTTTAGGGTACTCAAGGTCATCTTTTGGAGGGCTTCTAGGTTTTATATTATTTATGTTCCTTCATTATATTATCATGTACAGTCACCTTACAACTCAATAAGCTAAGTATATCTATATTTTTCATAGTTTAACCTTGCTAATTTTTATTTTTCTTTGTCCAATTTAGTCATTTATCTTAAAATTTTCTATTTAGGTATTATATTAATGGTAGCTTGCACTAGCATATTCCATTTATCTAATTTTGGATTAATATTTTTTTTATTTAGTTTTAGATTGAACACACTTTTTAGATCATTTTAATGTAGGAAATGTTCAACCACTCATCAATGTCTGGTTAGAGATGTCCAAACCATATTTATAACCCCTTCTTATAATTAAGAAATTTTGTTAAAGTGGAGATAGGTTTTTATGGAAAAATATTAAAAAATTAATATATGCATAACATTAAGGGAAGGAAATTAATAAAAAATCATATTAATAGGAAGGCACAATGATATATTGTATAATAAACTAGTAAACATTATATATATATATATATCCTAAATATAGTGGACACATCTGGTCTCCATGTGTATGATCCTTACCAACAACATCCTATCACATTTTGACCAATAGTCTCCTTAGTTAAGAGATCACATATTCATTGCAGATGTTTTTTATGATTTTACATAGATAGAGAGCTTAACATAACATAAATAATATCAATACCCTATCTTATTTTAATTTATATAAATAATAATCTTAATATCAATCTATTTTTATATTCATATATGCATAATAAATGAAATATTGTATGTAATCTTAAAATCAAATTTATTTCTTATTTAGGTTTGATTTTTATATATCTAATTATTGATCTCCCATTTATTGGTGTTTATTTATTATAGGATTTCAAATTGTTTTTCAATTCTTAAAACCCTAGTATTATATATTCTCCCTTATCCTAAGAGTAGACCCTGTGCTTACATTCCTTCTCATCCTAGGTCTTTTTTCAATTTTTCTACTTGTGTGTACCCCCAAAACCCTAATATGTCTCATCATGTGCATTCCTTTTTTATCTAATCATGTTGTGCCGTATATTTTTTTCTAATGATTGGAAAAATATGGATGTACATGATCATGTTTGTGTCTTAGTGATAATGCCTAAATAGATGAGGAACATGCTTATGTAAGTGAAGTGGATATGTTAATTATGATATGATTATGTGTAATATTTGTATGCAAGTTATACATATTCTTAAAATTATAGTTAATAAAAATAAAATAGTAATTTTTTAATTCAATAAATCAATTATCCTTCTTTAGATATTTCCATTAATCATACAATTCAATAAAAATAAAGAAAAAATAAATTAACTAACATACTTATTCAAGATACTAAGTTTACACTTAAGAAATGTGATATAATAAAGAAATGGATATATGAGATACCTATTGGTTATCTTGTTTTTATAACTTTAAATTAATTTTCTAAATGAAATGTTATTTCTAGTTAAACTCTATATGATGTTATTCCTTCTTCACTAGAAATATAATGTTATTACCTTCTCTAGAAATAATATGTTCCTATTTATAAACTATACAATTATGCTTATTCAAATATGGAATGCAATAAATTTTATAAATAATGCAATGATAGGCATGTTTATGATGAATCTAGTATACCTATGTTCAAGATAGATAGTGAGATAAAACCAATTAATAAATATTTTCAACCACCACCATTCCTACTAGTCATATTATATCCATGATTTATGTCATAAATGAACTTTAAAACCAAAATTTATACTTTGAATTTATAATTTAAGTCACATAAGGTTAGAATGGATGGTAATATGGGCACATGTAATTATACCTCTAAGTCTATTGGTTCTTAAAATTTAACATCTTCAAGTCATAAAAGTGGATCTTCACCTAAGGGGAAAGCTACGAATAAGTTAATCAATAATAAGGAAGTTCCATAAAGTAAAATTAATATAAATAAGATAATTTATAAATAATAATTTCATTGATAATAAAATATCTACAAACAAGATAATTTATAAGATGTAAAATCACATGAATCCTACTCCTTTGAATATCAATCAATTGCTCTTTTTCGACAGTTCAAGGATAGGCTAAGTGTTATTTTATGAACACTCCTTAATAGTAAGCTGATCAAGTTTCCTTATAATCACCATCAACTCTTAAATATCCTAATGTGAGTTGTGTTAATTTCATTTTTAAACTATCATCGTATCAATGGACATAGAGATAAAAAAATTATGCATTGTAAAATAAGATTGAACAACTTATGGATAGATGTGTTATTACATTTTAGAGATATAACAATACTCCTATAATTTTGGATTTTCCATCTCCTTATAGTTCATAATTTATGAAGATCAATGTATCCTAATAATTTTCATCAAATTAAACTAATGGTTATTCAAGCTCTTATAGTAGATTAACATAGAAAAGGTATTGGCATAGATGATAATGTATAACACACTGAGTGAAAAATTACTTTTCTTAAAGAAGTAGGATATGATGATGGTGAGTTATAAAATATGATAACTTAAGAGGATGAATTAGGTAATATTACAACATAATTTTCTATCGGGCCTAATATAATGGAAACATTATTCTTTGTGAAGCGTATTATTACATAATTCAATGCAATACTAGTATATTCATGGTTAAAAAAATGAATGTAAATTTGGATAGGGTTATTTTGAATATTTCATTATATTTATAATGTGGTACACATACATATTAGATAGATAAAACATTTGAAAATAATATTCCTATAAATAGTATAGTTACATCTTGAATCACACATGTATGGATACCAAACAAAATTCAACATAGTAAAAACAAAGTAATTAGACAAGTTAATAGTAATTCAAAAAAATAGCAAGAAAATAAAGAACACACAACTATTACCACTCATTATGTGTAAATATATTAAATTTAATAGTGATATATATATGTATATATAATAGATTAATTTCAAATATGCATTTGTAGGATCCACTTACTTATGCGCTACATCAGATCACTCCACATAATTTGGTGTGTAAAAATTATCCATTTATCACAAATATTTTTCTAGAACATTTTTTTTTATAATAATTCATTTAATTCAAAACTACTGAATGTATGGGCATATGATGTACATTTTTATTGATAATGAGAAAATAAAATCTAATAAACAAATTATAAAATATGGTGAATATGGTATATAGGGCATATTATAAATACAAAAGGTGATTGGGATGATGACTCTAAATTAATGGATGACTATGATAATCCAATTTATGACTATGAAATATATGATATAGGACATAAATATGATTAAAAAATTAATGGCATTAATAGATATATTCAAAATCATATATTATACATGATTTATTGGTGTTTGATTGATTGTTCATCCTATCTATTATGATATTTTAACATACATGTGTACACATGATTTTTAATTGTTTATTATTCTATTCCTTACATTTTTCACCTTTCATTTTAGTTAGCCCAATCCATAAATGAATGAAAACTATCCTATGATGAATCTTCTTTTACAAAAAATCTTATCCTAGTGTAGATTCCTTGCATTATACTACTTGTTCATCCCTACATATCAACTATGTATACTTGTTATCATTATGGATTACATTAAGATTACATAATAACATACATTTATGCCTACATATTATGAAATGATAACATACACTAGTTCTTTCCCATTGGTGGACGTCTTCTATTATCTCCACATACTCTTTTTAGGCATGAATTCATAATTCACTTGTACAGTGGGGGCATGCTCTTTTCCTTCACTTAATAAAGATTGATTTTATATTATACTTATTACACACTATGTTGACATATGATATGTATTATTTGGATTCCTTTCATTCATATATTTTTGAAAAATTGCCTTGCTTACTAGATATACGTGTGATAAAAATTAAAATAAATCAAAAAATTAAAATGTATAAAAAAATCAAGATTTATGCCTGATATGAATATATACTTACATCATTGATTTATGTTATATCATATATTCATGGTATATTACATATTCATTTTATATGCACATGCTTTTCACGGCATATATGAGTAGGATGCAAGATATGCATGTTACATATGATATGTGGGCATACATATGTGGAACAGTTACTACATCAAGGAGATAATTTTATATATTGGGTGAATGCCTAGACTAGGGGAATATTGATAAACTTTATAATTTATATATTTATATGAAATTTTCATTGATCATATTGAAATTTTTATTTTGATTATACATTACTTTATTTTTTATATACTATTTCAAGTTATATATGTTATGGATAGTGTGCTTTCCTATGCGATAATGATGTCATAAATTGATTTTGTATACTATATTTTTGTATTCTATGTGTGCTTAATGTTTATTATTTTTACATGGTGTGATATGTTATTGTGTATTACATTGTGTGTGATCATTGATGACTGTTACATTATGACCATTGTGTTTTACATTTTTATCAGTTAGTGATTATTTATGGATGTTATTGTAGATACTAAAATATGATTTATACAATACCTCAATCCTGTACACTTGTAAAATACCTATCATGGTTGTATATTTTAGTTATAGACTTTCTACTTCAAAAAATATCACATTTGCAATCTCTTTGTGCATAATTTTTTTAACTATTAGTTTGACTATTATTATTCTAATGAATCAAGCCTTATATATTGTAAAAATATCTAAACTTGATTATTATCCTTCACTAATAGTTTTGTCCATGTACCTATTTTATTTTTCCTAGGACACTTGTGTCCCAAATGAACACATGCATCGATGCAATTGTCTATTTTCCTACAAAGTGTCTAATGCCCGAAATTCATCCAATTTTCAAAATAAACATATCGAAGAGGTTGAACTTAGTTATTTAATTTGAAATAGTTAAAAAATTGATTGGTATATATATAATATAAACCCTCATTAATTTATCACCTTGAAATCACTTATAACTCATCAGGCAATATAGCCATAAGCACTCAATTAGGCATTCAAATGAGTAACTATTCCTTATTTGTCACTATTTACATATCAGTCATAGGAAAATTATTTTTTTAGGTTTAAATGATCCAAAGGGTAGCCCAAGATCCATATTTTCAATGTTACAAGCTAGGTCATTACATATTTTTACTTATCACATATTTCACCCTTGTGCACACATAATCCAACACATAAGGGAGAACTAGATCAGTCTGAGGCACTCTTTAGAGTAGTGGATATGCAGGTAACACCCAATGATAGAGGGGTTTTTGGGGTCATCTCAACACTATGATCCCACTAAAACATGTTCTTTATAGTCACTTTAAGGGTGAAGACTTAGGGTTTGATCATTTGACAAATAGTGATAGCCTATGTACATAATATAAATACATTATTATAAAGGTGACATAAAAACCACAAGTGTCTAGTTGGTCACATTTATATCCATTCAATATTTTATATAGGACACTTATAATATAGTTCAATACTATCTAGAACTAACACAAGTGTTTGAGGCCACAAAAAAGATATTTTTAAAAATTGATGATTGTTTTATGATCATCATCCAATCCATTTTAAGTATGTTCCTACTCAAACCTACATGCACATAGTAAACTGGATAAGTATAATTGTTTCTAATTTATTGAAATATATATCAACAGTTTAATTTATTTATTTTAATGATCTCGATTGTATAAATTAAGAATAATTTGTGTCTAAGTTTCTATTAATTAGCCTATTATTTAATTTTATCACCCTTGTGCCATAGACTACTCTATCTTATTAACCCTATATTATCCCACAATATTTTAATTTAGGGTTAAAATTTTGGTGAAATAAATGTATATGTCTTTCCATTCAACTCATAGTGTGATCTAGGGTTTATAATTTTTTTGATTTCTAACTTATTAAAATTTGTTTCAAAAATCAGATTGTTTTCAAAACTAAAAGAATACATTAACATAATGTCTCACTATATTTTGTGTGACTATATTATAATTTCCTCATTTCAATATTTCTAACATTGAAAATGAATAAAATAGAACCTCTTCATCTTCTTCCTAACCTTAAGGAGGGTGATAGTTATCATTCTTCTAACCAGGTCCATGTTATCACTCTTTTAAGGGGTAAGGTGTCCCATCCTATGGTTTCAAATAAAGGTAATCGATATGACCTTCCTCAAAACCCCCATCTACCCACACCTACTCTTTATGGTAGGGGTATTATTAGGTAATCCATGATACCTAATGTTTGTGTTGGTAAAACCCTTCTAGATCAACTTACCATCACTAAAAGAGAGTTCCAAAACCAAAACCAATATTTGAGATCAAAACATACATCACTAAAAAATCATATTTTATATATAAAAAACTCAAAATGTCATAGTAATACACATATTTTTTTATAGTATACCAATATTTTTTCAAATTAATGATCATTTCAAAATCAATAATGAAAATCAAATATATTTACAAAAATTGATATACATAATATGCAAAAGGCTAATGTAAGTTAAAGTGAGATCTAAGGGTACTTATTACATATAAGTTTATCACATTACCTTTTTAACAACCCCTAAGAAGAATAAAATATTATTTCCAATATCATAAAATACATGGGCATCATACAAACCATTGTTTGGATCTAAATAAAAGGATCCACTATATAGTTGATAGTGGTGATCCTACAATTGATAAATCTCACTTTTACTCATAAACATCACAAATTATACAAAAAATTTAAACAAAACAATAAAATACTCAAAAAATTTCAAAAAATAATCAAAAATAACAAAAAAATTAGCATGTTCCTAGTTGTACTCTTTCTTATACTTATGTTATTTGCTCCATGTTTGTAGATAACATATCACTCCTTTTCAAATATAGACATATGTTTCATGCATCACTTTTAGAGTGTGATACAGGAATATCAATATACATGATATATGTACATATAAATGTTTGGAATTCCCTTTAATCACATCATAAGTATGTTGTGGGCATCTACTTCTTTGATCATGATACACCCAGGTTATATTATTCTTTGATCACTTTTTATTATCATGTTTTAGATTATATACTTACACATACTTATATCCATGCTCATGTTTTTTAATAGTGTACATGATATGTTATGTACTTAATTTTTTTTTGATAGAACATATTTGTATGAACTAACATGTTATTTTCATGTTTGTTTCTTTTATTCCATGCTTTTTTTGATTCAGTTCCTTGAGTTTCTTACCTTGCTTTCTATTGTCTTGCATTATTTTTCATGTTTGACCATTTGAATATGCTGATTTTAGTGTATGCCATGTTCATTTATTTTCCTATTTAGACATTTGAATATGTCATTATGTGTTGTATGGACATTTGATTATGTCATTATATGCTTTTTGGACATTTGACTAAGTTATATCCCCTTGGTTGTGCAACATTTGAACATACCCCTTATTCTAGGTCTCCTTAGACCATTTCATTTTGAATTTTCTTAAAATTCTCTTGTGTGTGTGCTTGGTTTCTTATTGATTTTATATTGTTTCTCTCTAGACATTGCCATGATCTATACCATGCATATTAGGAATTGATTTGATCACATACTATGTGCTTCAATGGTATATCTACCTAAACATATTATTATATGTTACATGATCCATACATATATTATATAGTTATCTTATACTATTTAGGTAAGGTAACTCCCAAATTATATTTCCCCTCACCTCAAAAGGAGGGAATATTAGTCAAGGCATGTTATAGAGGCATGCCTTTCACATTATCATAGTTTTAGATTATAGTGGGGACATACTATAGAAACATGTTCTCCACATTTTCACTAGTTCTTAGATTATTTAGATTTAGTGGGGTAATGTCATAGAAACATGTCTTCCAAACTTACACCAGTTTCATAATTTGTAAGATTTAATAGTTATATGATGTAGATCCACATTTTTGGTATCATTCTATAATTTGATACTCTTATTATACCCATATTTCATCTTAATACATATATGAGGTGTATGTGCCTACAAGAGGCACCTAAATTTTGAAAAATCAAATAATTTTCCATATTTAAAATACTATTATGGACTATTACGGATTGTTATCAAACCAATCTACTGTAGTGGTTAGTTCACCTTTGGAAGGTTGAATTGATCAAATCACTCAATCTCACTAAAATTATGAGTTAAATTTGATTAAATCATCTAAATTCACTAAAATTATAGGTTTTATTTTATTAAATCATCCACCCTCATCAAATATATAGTTTTAGTTGATTAAATTTCTCACACTCACTAGGTTATGCACATATTTGGGTTACACAATTAATATAAAACAAGATTAGTATACATGTTACAACTCAACTTTACACGAAGATTGGTGGCATGTTGTCCTTAAATATATAAATATGTACACTTTTAGGTTTATAATTGTCCTAAGCTTAGTTTTAATGCTTCATAATGAGGTATCCTTTCAAATAAAATTTCCAAAAGGCAAGATTCTTACAATAACACATATGTTTACTCTTAACCTTTCTATTTTTAATTTCAGATTTCATACAATGATTATATAGTGTAACATGCTATTTTTTATAGGTCAATAAATATAAAATCACTTAATGTGGGCTCATGCAAAGATAAGATGTGTTTTACAAAACCAAGTGCACATTTCTTTCCTTTAAACTAATAATTTCATTATTAGATTAAAGGGAGGGAATGTAGGTACTAAAATCTGATTTATATAGTACCTCAATCTTGTACATTTAATAAATACCTATCATGGTTGTAAAATTTAGTTATATAACCTATCATTTCTAAAAGGCTCATGTTCACAATCTCTTTGTGCCTGATTAATAATCTCTTGGTTTGACCATTGTTATTATGATGACCCAACCCTTATATACTATGAAAATATCTCTAAACCTGATTATTATCCTTCACTACTAGTTTTGGACCTATACCTATTTTTTACCTACCCAAACACTTTCATCCTAGATGGATACATGTGTCAATGCAACTATTCATCTTCTTATAAAGTTTCCAATCCCAAAAAGTCCTCTAGTTTTCACAATAAATGTATCCAAAAGGTTAACATGAGTGTTTTAATGTAAGATATTTCAAAAAGGACTGGTATGTTAGGTTGTGGAGCTAAAAGCTTCACTGATGCAAGCAGGGGAGGAGGTTACTGAAGGTTGCTGAGTTGCAGAGCAACCGGTGTCAGTCTGATTAGCTGATGTCAGTCAGATTAGTGAAGAGAAGCAACTGACGTTAGTCAGGGATCGGCCGATGTTGGTCACCTCCAGGCAGACAGGGACCGACGTCGGTCACTTGTGTGGTTTAGAATTGCAAGTTTTATGGGTAGTTAGTTAATGAACCAAGTGTTTGCATGTCAAGAGCCAAATTTAGACTAGAAGCTGTAGATCCAATTATTGTAATTAGATGTCTAATTATTGTTTTTACGAGATCTATTTAAGAGACTCATGGGATATATTGTAAAGTGTTCTAGTTTGAGTTGAGCAAAGTTAGCTTATTCTATGTGTGAGGTGAGCAAGGGTGTTCCTCCTAGTTCCATGGTAGTGCTAAGTGTGGGTGCTAGTTTTGGAGAATCATAAGGGTTCTTCAGGGGTGTAAGATCTTGGTCAGTAGGTGTGCATGGCTACGTAAGTAAGATCATTGATCTACAGGTGTATGTGTGTGCATGATCTAGGTTTGCAAGTGTGTAGAACCAGATTGATTTGTAGGTGTGCAAGATCAGGGAGGACATCAACACAATAGGGAGTAGGATCTACTTGGAGTACAGTGTGTACTCAGAAAGAGAGCAAAGAGGAAGGCAAAGAAGATCCTTCCATATGTGAGATCATTTGAGTTGCAGGTTGTTGTAGTTCAGGGGAGATCTACTTAAAGTATGATTGTGTACTTATGGAGTGCATGGAGCACTTGTGGAGTGCATGGAGCACTGGTGTACTGGTAGTAGTGGATACTGACTGGTTAGAGGTGAACACGAACTTTGTGTTTGAGTTGTGTGTTGGGACCGTAAGAGATAGAGCTTTGAGAGAAGATTTACTGTTTATGCCCTAGAGGTGTGGGAGCCCTAGAGGTGTGTAAGGAAGAAGAACTATGGAAATATTCTTTGTTGTATTTCCTTCTAGAAGAGTTTTAATACAATTGTGTATTGTCTCTCATATTTTGTGTTATTTATTGGTTCTAGTTACTTGTTGATGTTGGTTAATTTCTACATGTTAAGTTGCTTGGTAATCAATTGTGTGATTTCGTTATTTCCCAACAAGTGGTATCAGAGCTAAGGTTGCAGGAAGTAGGATTTGTGTTTGGTTACAGGTCACTCTCAGGGGTTTTTGATTGAGTGGGAGTAGAGTAATGGTAGAAGAAAGTAAGCTAAGAATGGAGGAATTGAAAAGCACTAATGGTCAATTACAGTCCTATGGAAAAAAAGAGCAGGGAAAAGAAAATTGTTGGTTTGTGGAAGATCAGCATGAAGGAACTGAAGATACAAATGTTGCAGATGTTGTTGCATAGGATGTTCTGGGAGGTTTCTTGGATAAAATTGAATCTTGGTTAATAGATTATATTGCCTCTTTCCATGCAGCCCCAAGGAGAGGAGCTGGTGAGCCTTGCCAAAGAATTGGCAAAGGGGAAGTGAAGCTGAAATTGTAGGTGGCCAACACATGGGTGTTGAAGGAGGTCATGTAGGTCCCAGTGTTAAAGATATGGCTAATTTCTTTAGGAAAGTTGGGTGATGAGAGATGCACAAGAACTCTCATAGTGGCTACACTTGAATTAGCTGGTGGTAAGAAAGTAGGTACTCTTTATCTACTTGCTTATATTACTTATTCTTCTTCTATTGTGGAGACGTGGCTTTGTAGGCTTGGTCACATGAGCAAGAAGGAGATGCATGTTCTTAAGTGGAAGATAGATGTGTTTGATAAACTTAAGAACTAGAAAGCCTTGGTTTTCTTAGAGGAGATGACGGATACAGTTCAGTGGATGGGGCTAGATACTTCTGAGCAGGGTAATTTGGACATGGGTTTTGATTCAAAGGAGCTCACAGGTAAAAATTCATCACTCACAGGCAAACACAGGTACCAATGTCAATCAGGGGGAATTGGCATTGAACAGATAGGTGTCAATGTCGATCATGTGCAGACCAAAGCCGGTGATGTTGGGCAGGGTAAGATTGACGTCAGTCAGGAGGACCAATATCAGCAATAGGTAAGACTGACGTCGGTCAAGAGAACTGATGTTGGCAATAGGCACACCGATGTTGATAGGGTTGGTAGTTAGGATAGGCACATGGAATCGATGTTGGTCGGATGCAGACTGTGTGGTGACTGAGGTCGATCATTGTAACAGATTTTGGGTGGACAGCAAGCTGTCAAGGAGTCTCAAACACCCATATGGAGGACTGAAGGGGTAAGTAAGCCTCAAATTCATTGTTCCTCTTCTTTATACTTGTTTCTCACTGTAGAGTAGGAAGGATCCAAGAAATAGTGGGAGCATGCCAGGAATATGATGCAAAACCAAACGAGACATTTGGTGGGGTTACCAGCCGATATGAAAAGCATAGAGACAAATGGATTCCTTAGTTAAAGAATAGAGTGAATGGAGACATGAGATGGAAGGCCAGGTCATATGGTCTTGTGGAAGCTTCAGGACAATGGTATAGGGCTGATAGGTGGTACCAGGTGGATGACAAAGTAGGGCTTTAGTCAATGTCAGTATAACCATTATGTTTGTCTTACCAAGTGGATGATGGTCACAACATTATCCTATTATTGTATGTGGAGGATGAGCTTGGTGCAAGTTTAGACATATAAGGTTTTGTTGAGCTAAGGGTAAGGTTAGTTCAGTGGCATGTCATGAGGAATTTGGAGTAGCGAAATTCTTTGGCATGAGAGATATGGAAGATCACAGGGTGATTTTGTCTCTAGTGGGAAATGATGTGAATCAGGTGTTGGTGAGGTTCATGTTGCAGAACTAGAGCACACTAAGGGTTGGATAGTTCAGTGTACATAATCACATGAGGTCTGGTATAGACCTAAGTTTTCCCAAGTAGTGGGAGCTGTCAGAGAGTTAGGAGCCAATTCGGGGAAGTGGGTTCTCAGGTATTTGAGAGGGACCAGCAGTAGGGATTCATGCTATGCAGGGTCAGGACTTCACTACATGGGTTTGTAGGTTCAAATGTGGCAAGTTACTCAGATGATAGGAGGTGCACCATAGGTTGTGTGGTGGGTGGTCTTCAAGATTGATCTTGAAGAGGGATATAAGCTAAGAAATAGATTAGATGGGGTACAGGTATAGGTATAGTGTAGCTATTTATCTCCAAGTGGGAGATTGTTAGGTTATGAAGCTAAAAGCTTCACTGATGCAAATAGGGGAGGAGGTTATTGAATGTTGCTAAGTTGCAGAGCAATCGACGTCGGTTTGATCAGTTGACATTGATCAGATTAGTGAAGAGAAGCAACTGACATCAGTCAAGGATCGACTGACGTCATTCACCTCCATGCAGACAGGGACAGACGTCGGTCACCTATGTGGTTCAGAACTACAAGTTTTATGGGTAGTTAGTTAACAAACCAAGTGTTTGCATGTTAAGAGCCAAATTTAGACTAGAAGCTACAGATCTAATTATTGTAATTAGATGTCTAATTATTGTTTGCGTGAGATCTGTTTAAGAAACTCATGGGTTGTATTGTAAAGTGTTCTAGTTTGAGTTGAGCAAAGTTAGCTCCTTCTGTGTGTGAGGTGAGCAAGGGTGTTCTTCCTAGTTCCACAACAGTGCCAAGTGTGGGTGTTGGTTTTGGAGAATCAAAAGGGTTCTTCAGTGGTGTAGGATCTTGGTCAGCAGGTGTGCATGGCTATGTTAGGAGATCTACATGGTAAGTAAGATCATTAATCTGCATGTGTATGTGTGTGCATGATCTAGGTTTGTAAGTGTGCAGAACCGGATTGATTTGTAGGTGTGCTAGATCAAGGAGGGCAATAACACAACAAGGAGCAAGATCTATTTGGAGTATAATGTGTACTCAGAAAGAGAGCAAAGAGGAAGGCAAGGAAGATCCTTCCATAAGTGAGACCATTTGGGTTGTAGGTTGTTGCAGTTTAGGGGAGATCTACTTGAAGTACGATTGTGTACTTGTGGAGTGTGTGGAGCACTGGTGTACTGGCAATAGTGGATACTGATTGGTTGGAGGTGAACACCAACTCTGTGTTTGAGTTGTGTGTTGGGACCATAAGAGAGAGAGCTTTGAGGGAAGATTTATTGTTTATGCCCTAGAGGTGTGGGAGCCCTAGAGGTGTGTAAGGAAGAATAACTGTGGCAATCTTCTTTGTTGTATTTCCTTCTAGAAGAGTTTTAATATAATTGTGTATTGTCTCTCATATTCTATGTTATTTTTGAATTCTAGTTACTTATTGATTCTGGTTAATTTCCGCATGTTAAGTTGCTTGGTAATCAATTGTGTGCTTCCATTATTTCCCAACATGGTATATATATGATATCAACCCTCATTCATTACACACCTAAAAATAATTTAAAACTCATAAGGAAATATATCAATAAGTATTCAATCAAGAATTCAAGTGAGAAAATCTACCCTATTTGTCTCTATTTCCATATCATTCATAGGGAAGTCTTTCTACAAGTCTGAATAATTAAAAGGGTATTCCATAAGCTATATTTTATAAGTTAAAAGATAGATCATTACATGTATTTGATTATCACATATTTCACCCTTGTGTATACACAAGCCAACACATAGGAGAGAATTACATTAGTTTGAGGCCATATTTAGATTAGTGGATATGTATGCAGCACTCATTAATAGAGGAGTCTTTGGGGTCAACTCAACACTATGAGCCAACTAACCCATTTTTCCATAGCCACTCTAAGGGTGAAGATATAGGGTTTGATCATTTGAAAAAGAGTGACAACCTTAATTCATGATATAAATACATTAAAATAAAGGTGATATAAAATCCATAAGGCTCTAGTTGGTCACATCTAGATATAGTAAATATTTTATGCATGATACCTACGTTAGAGTTAGATGCAATTGTCTAGACTTGATGCAAGAATATAAGGTCATAAAAAGGATATTTATATAAATTTACAATTTTTTCAAGATCATAATCCAATCTATATCCATATTACTCCTACTCAAACTTGCATGTGCATAGTAAACTAGTTAAGCATCATTATTCAAATTTATTACCATATCTATCAATAGTTTAACTTTACTATTTTTAGCAATCATAACTTTATAAATTTAGAATATTATTTGTCCAAGTTTTATATTAATTATCTTGCTATATAAGTAGTTTTTATCACCTTATGCCCTAGATTACTTTATATTATTAACTATAGATTCCCATATAATATTTTAATTTAGGGTTAAATAGTTACATTGTGTGCCTAATAATGTGTGTGTAAGAACTCATATTTGGTATTAGACACTTGATAATGTGTAATTTTAAAAAACCTTAACCTAATTTACTTATGCTTATATACATGAATCTTATTCTCTATTCCTCATAGAAAATTTATCATATATGGACCTGACCCTTCTTAATTATTGTTATTGTTACACATGATAATCCTAATCTTTGCTCAATCAACTTAATATCATTCTCACTTTTTTTCTTGGCCTTAGGTCACTATTACTATTTTTTATATAGGTTTGTACCTCTCACACATGTATGCTACCTTAAACTTTTCCACTCATGATAGACTTATTCCCACATCCTTTAATGACTAGTTTTTAAAACTTAAAGCACTCATATGGATTAGCCCATATGTTTCATCTCTTAGTTTAAAGGAAATAACCTAAAGATTTAGCTATCTAATTAAAATAATCCTAATAATATATCTATGCAGAAACATATCAAGCTATCACTATAAATATGTTTTTAAATTGAGAGGAACCTCCCTATTTCTCAAAAATATGATTTCCCTCAATAGATGAATCCATGAAATAAGTCTAAATGCCATTGTCAAGGTTAAGTCACAAGTTTTCAAGTTTTTAAATCCATACACATGACTTTACAACATATTATTATTATACATGATCTCACACACTCAACTACATGGAAAAACTACATGTTGTTTGATTTCCTCCTTGAAGTATTAGATTGTAGGAAACACATAGTCATAGTGGGGTGTCTATTGTTAGCTCAACCCTTCCTTTTCACCCTTTATCTCAATTTAAAATTATTTTATAGTGCACAATTAGCATTTGAAGTAAATAAATTATAATCATAGACTTTCATATAGACTTATATAAATATTAATATACAATCACACTCAGTATAAATATAGTTAATGGGTGACGTAGTCACAAATTGTCAAAATCACATAGGATAGTTTTATATAAAATCAAACATCATCACAACTATGCAGGTGTCTATGAAGTCCAAACTTGTTTAGGTACACGTAAACTCTCTAATTTTAGATCCAAGTTTTCATAAGCCCATTTCATTTCATTATAGATGATGTATTCCTACATAAACCCACATAGACCTAAAAATATAAATACATCATTATTTTAGTATTTTCATAAATAACATGTTACTATATTTAGCTATTTGTAATCAGATTTGTTTAGTAATTATACATCTTAAGTAACATGATTTATTCAATAATTTTATTTTATTAAGTTCACTTAAATCCTACAATAAATAAAACATATTTGGTGAGACCATTCATTATATTCTTCATAGAAAAGTATTTTTTATTTAACCCTTATGGTTTGATATTTCTTTTGTAGGGTTTCATATTTTTACATTAGAATTTTAATTTTCGGTCTAATTTTTTATTTCCTTTTATATCATTTGTGTGAAGATTGTTTTTCTTTTTCCCTGGGTTTTCATGCCTATCCTCATATTATGTATTCCTCTATTAGGGTTATTCCCTTATTGGATAATATTAGGATCAAAATGGATCTATTTCCCAAACACTCTGATTTATTTCCTGTGTATTGAGTTCAGACAAAACCTATTTTTGTTTGATAAAAACTATTCATATTTTTTAGAAATTTCAATTTATTATTATTATTAAATTTCATATAGAGGTTGAATAGTGTACATACTTTTTTTTAAAAGTTTTAGTTTCATTTATTTACTAATTTTTAATAAAAAATCTTTATATTTATTAAACTTCCTACTTGTTGTCCTTGAGTGGTTGGCTCTTTTTTTTTAGCACATTGTATGGTGGCTATAAAGGATATTCATAGTGTATATTTTTTAATTCAAATAATTATTGTTATAAGTAATTTTTTTTGGCATAAAATATTCATTATTTTTCATAATTATGTAATTAAGTGGATCAAATGTATGTGCAATAAAACTAGGGATGTAGTTAGTATTGAATAATTATCATCTCTCCTTAGTAACACATAGTGTCTAAATGTCATATCTCAATAACCTCCATGTTTTAATTATTTTGTCCCTACTCAAGGTTGTGATGACTACCCTCCCTCTATTTTGTATGTCCACACTATCTTTATCCCAAGGGGTAGGGTGACCCATCCTATGGTAAAAAATGGAGTTTTTTGAACATTCTTCTTCATCCCCGTCCACCTCCCACACACCCTCTTGATGGATTATGTATACATATTCAATTATAATTTCTTAAGGCTTGTGCTTGTGAAACCATTCTTGATCAAATAATTATTAACAAGGATTCAATGGTGATATTACAGAATAAAATATATCTATGGATTACATAATTTAAAGATAATATTTCATATAACCACATTATCAAACATGTTAGTGTCAATTACATTTATGCCACTCAATTTAGGAATTTTGTGCCTAAACAAATATTCCATCCCAACTATGGGTTCAAAAATAATATATGTCTACAACTAAGGGTTAAAAGAGATTAAATAAAGTCAATAGTAATTTAAGTGAAACTTTAATGTATATTATTTGAAATAAATTTATCACTTTACCTCCAATGCTTCCTCTAAGAAAATCAAAATGCTATTTTGTTTATCATAGAATGCATGGACATCATCCAAATAAGTGTTGGAACTTGAAGATAAAAATATAGATTACTATTGATGGTATTAAAAGTACAATAGATACATCCATCAAACCACATTTAGATTCAATCACACCTTCTAAAATTAATATTACATATTCTAAGGAACAAGTATAAAAAGAGCATAAGGAATTGTTACAAAAAGGTACAATTAGAAAAGGAAATATTACAAAAGGAACAATTAAAAAATGAAAGGTTTCATAATGAAAATTTACAAAAGTAACATTTATTAAAGGAAAATTTATAGCAAGAAAAGTTACATCAAAAAAATTCCAACTATAAAAGTTACAAAAAGAGAAATTACTAAAAGACAAGTAACAAAAAGAATAACATAATAAGCAACAAAGCGTACTTATGATAGATAAAATTAAGAAATAAAATTTGGTTGATAAATAAGTTCCCAAGAAAAAATTATAAAATCAATATTTATTCAAAAAGGATAATGTTTTTGATTAATTAAGGTGGCAAACAAGGGGCCAAACCCTATACAGTCAAAAAAGATAGGAAGGCTGGCAAACAAAAGATGCCAGCACCAAACCAATGGCGCAACCAAGAAACAAAGTCAAAAGCAAAACAAAACACCAAAAAGACTAGAGTCAGAAAGGATGAAACTACATAACTATAGAATTAACAAGATCCTTAAGATTCTCATTGTCTGCAATGTCAGCAGTCCCTAGATTACCCACTGCTTCCAACATAGTCATATTCAACAGAATGTTATTTCGAAGGCCTTTGGCGAAGAACTTTTCTAGCTTTTCAATGCAGACCTTCAAGGCCCCAATATTTGTTTTCCAATCATTCTCATTCTCTAAACCCTCACCAGCTTCTTCTACATGCATCTTCTCCTTATTATCAGTAGTTCCCCTAGAGTCAACACCCTACTCTTTAGTGACCTCAAAAACTCGAGAACCCTGTTTCCCACCAGTGTCTTCCAAAATTTCTTAAATTTTTAGATCTTCATACTCTTCATCCTAGTATATCACCCCTCAAGAGTGAAGTATTTCATAATAATGAAATAGACACCATCCCATGGCTCTGGTAGTTTGGTGCGCTCAAATCCTCCTTGATACAGGACGAGTTCTTCTCCTTCACCCAAAAATAGTTTGTGACTATCCAAATCCATGATTTTAGTTTTCCTTTGGAGCTTTAAACCCTGCATGGTCATTCTTATGGCCATTAAAATCACCATTTCAAAGATTTCAAAGCTAATACCCCCCACAGTAACTTGCCTATTCAACTAAGATCTTGCAAACTGCTCAGACAAATTTTCATCATAACCATTTAGACTTTCCAAGTACGTGTTGATACCTCCTTCTTTATAGTAATGCTAGATTAATGGGTTGTCCTTAAATTCATATTAAGATACTAGTTTAGTATGACTATGATCTCCCCTAATTCTATAATTATAGACCTATCTGATGAAATTCCCAATAACCATCTTGAGCTTAGAACAAGTAACAAGCCCTCAGTTTTGTTTGCACTAAATGCAAAAGTGAAGGCTCATTTTATAAAATGGCCCACCATGGTGACATCTACTTTCATTATTGAAAATAATTCCCCCTTGGTTTTCATGATGTGACTCTCACACCTCCACCTCATGATACAAGGAATTAATCATGACAATCAAGGAAGTACTAAGGTTATCATTTTCCATGATCCACAATGGCCTTCTCCATGTGGACCACCTTCAAAAGCTATCTTCATCATCAATGTGCATCATACATGCTCTGTCATCTCCTTCTGAATGATCTCTCTAATGTTTGGGGGTATATGAGCCCCTTGTCACCATACCCTCTATCTTGAGAATTTCTAACCAAGGTTGGCACAAGCATCAGTGACCCTGTTACCTTCTCTGTAGGTGTGGGTAATCTCAACTTTGAAAAACTTTTGTAAAAGAAATTGGATGTTTGTAATGTTGTATTTTAGATGGATACCAACATTAGATGCTTTATTAATGACATCTATGATCAACTTAGAATCTCCCTAAATATTCAAATTTCTAATTCCTAGGGATATAACTAACTTTAATCCCCAAAGTAAGGCCATAGCTTCAGCATAGTTATTGCTCTGGCAACCCATGCCACCAGCATAGATAGTAGACATCCCTCCTTTTTCATTTCTTATTATTCCTCCTCCACTTGCTTTAGCACTCAACTTGGATGCCCCATCAAAATTGAGTTATATCCAATTGGGTTTAGGTGGTATCCATTTAGTATGAAGTCTCTGAAGAATTTTGTAATTATCATGCCTAGGGATAAGGTTTAAAACCTTCCATTTGGAAGAAATTTAACTCTCAAATTTAGATAGGGGTTTCTCCACAACACTACTATGAGCTGTTATAACACTTTCCAAGATGGTCCTAGCAAAGGAGTTAAACACTTGAGCAACATTTCTAGTAGTGTCCCTAAAAATTCTGTGATTTTGTTCTTTCCATAGAGTCCAGCTCAAGCATGGCAGAGCTTACTTCCATAGTTCCTTAATCTAGGGATGTGTGAAGGTTGAGTTCCAGCTGAGAATTACTTATTTAAGGTCAAAATTGCAAACCCATTCAATGCAAAAGTTGTTAAGTATTGTTCCCCATAAATCTTGAGTAAACTCACAGTGTATGAATAGGTGTGAAACTGATTCCTCTTTAGAACCACACAGAAAACATCTATTGACCAAAGTAAACCCCCTCTTTTGGAGGTTATCATGAGTAAGGATTTTTTTATGGGTAGAAGCCCACCATAACAAGTTAATCTTTGGAATGATTTTATGATTCCAAACCCTTTTCCATACCTCCTTATTCTGAGCTTTAGGTGTAAGTAAATGATAGGTAGATTTGATAGAGAATGATCCATTCTTATCTAGCCACCAGTATTGTTCATCCTCCCAGGGGAATAGCAAGATTTTAATCTCCTAAACACATTGCTAGATCTCTCAAATTCTTGGGATAAGCTCAGGCCTGTGTACACAACAATCCAAAAGGTTTTTCTAGCTCCTTATCCCATTGTTATTTTCCATATAATCACTAACCCTATCACCAAAGAACTGAGTAGTCAGGCCTATAATTTATCCATAGTTTCCTTGGGAGATGAAAGGCTTGTCCCTTAACCAATTATCCTCCTAGAATTTAATCTACCAGCCATTTCCAAGGTTCCACCTAATTCCCTGTTTGAGAAGACTTCTACTTTTTAGCATTTTATTCCATGTCACAGACCCCTAGGGTAATCCTGCTTGTTGAATAAAGTTGGAATCATTAGTGCTATGCATGTATTTGGCATACATTATTTTCCCCCACTCACTGTTGTTGTGAATTATATTCCAACAAACTTTTGAGAGGAGGGCTTTATTCATTTTACTGATGGATCTTATATTAAGTCCACCATGAGATTTTGGGAGACACACTTTTTCCCATCTGACTAAAGACATTATCTATTTGTCTTCCACTCCCATCCATAAAAATTTCCATTGGCTATGTTCTAGCTTTTTAGTAAAATACATAGGAATTTTAAAAAGAGACATGAAGTAAGTAGGAATACCTTGCAAGGATGCTAAAAAGTATAATGTTACAAGCATGATTTCCAAGTAATTAACTTTAAATTATTTTTCATATCTCAAGCCTTTGATTCTTAATCATCTCATAAATAGAAAGTGGTGTACCAATTTTGTGATTGATAACACTATAAAAATGAATGTTTATATCATGACACTCCTAAAATCTCTTAGATATGATAATTAACATTTTAATAGGACTAATTCGTTTATATCCTTTATCATATCCATTAATCTACCTATCACACATGGTCCAAAAACATGTTTAGCTATATTTATAATTTTCCCTAATTTGGTCTAATATAGTGATGAACTAGGAAGATCCTGGATAATAGAAATGAGTGTCACACTTGGTAAATATCATGAATATATTATAATTTATCATGAATGTGAATTTTTTTACCATTTACAAAGAAGAAAAAATTTAGTGCAATTTTTTTTTGGAAACTATCACTTCTAATAAGATTTAGGGAATGATACCAAATTATTCTATAGATACCAAATATGATGACATGTAAAAATTATAGGATAAAATATATGATTAATAATCTAGATTGGTATTATATAGATGGAAAAAATATAAGATTGTTGATAGAAGCTATGAGCTTATTTTTTCACATGATAATATAGTAGAGGACCCAATATATTATGGGTATATGGTGGTTGAGAAATACATAAACTACATGTGGAAATCCCATTGATGGTATCATTAGTTAGCTATAACATATTTTATTTTACATAGCTTCTTGATTTTTACTTGATTTATCATCCATTCTATTATTTTATTTTAACACACATGTATATATGATTTTGTATTTGATCATTCTTCTATCCCTTGGCATTATTTTCATTTCACTATTATCTTTTTATATTATTTACCCTGATCCAAACATCCATGGCATATATGCTTTGATGATGCATCCTTCATAGTAATCTCATTATATATGCACATTCTTTGCATAATATTGCTTTCTATTGAGCTTAAATGATCACATACATTCATGATTGCAAACTATGACATTAATATATACACTAATTACTCCACCACCCATATAGTCTTTTGACCTATGATTTTGTGATTTACACATACATGTTGGCATACATTTATTACATTCACTTCTTCTAAAATGATATTCTATTATACTTCATGAACATTGTGCCTTGACATGTCAGTATTGTTCATGTCCCTTTAATTATTAAATATTTGTATCCATGCCTATTGGCCTTATATGATTTTAATCAGATTTGTACTTAGATTTAAAACTCTAAAAATATAATAAAAAATCAATAAGCAAGAACTGTGCATGACATGTACTTCTTTCTTACATGATTTTTTATCATTTAATATATAGTACATTTTATATCCATTTCTAATATACATATGTTTCATCATATAAATGATTGAGATGTAGTACATAAATTTCATATATGACATGGGCATGCAAATGAATGAATTTCCTACAACCAAAATTTGCTTTCCTACATTGGAAGTATATTCATACTAGGGGAATATAGATACTTTACATGGGTTTTAGATTTTTATGATTGTTTCCATTGATCATAATGTCAGAGGATCCATTGAAATGAATAATACATTTCTTTAAATTAGAGACACATTATTAAATTAATTATAAAATTGAAATAATATATAAATAATAAATAGATAGAGAATAAATACATTACAAAACACAATATTAACAAGGTAAATATATCATAAAGAATATATCAATTAATTGAGAAAAAATTTTGGTACTACGATTTATATGAGTAATGTTGAATACCAAAATTTTTTAGACTCATTCAAATAAGACGTATCATATAATAAAACTCTAAACTTAAATGTTTATTGAGTGAATTTTATAATAGATGGTGTTGAAGATGGCTGTGAATAGAGGAGGAAAAAATGGTCCAGGCGAAGGTTCAGGGGAGCCGCAGCTAGAGCAGGAGGATGACGCCCATGGGAGAGATGCGTTGGACTTTAGGGATCAACCCAGAGGGGCGAAGGTGAATGGTTGTTTCCCACGCAGCCAAGAGAGACTAATTCTGGTGCTTACTCAGGATACTGTCAAAGAGGAGGTTGAGTATCTGGTAGCTCATGCCCTGATTTGTAAATTTATGGGCATTAGAATATCTCAGTATGCCCTAGATGCCTGGATGAGGTGCACCTGGTAGGTAGAGGGAGACATAGAAATCATGTTGGCTACCAATAATTATTTTGTGGTTAATTTCTCCTCCATTGCTGATAAGAACTACATTTTTGAAGGAGGGCCCTATTTTTATGATAGAAATGGATTGTTCACCAAACCCTAGCATGTTGGGTTTAATTCAGTAGAGGAATTACCAACCTGGGTCCCGATATGGGTCCGTCTACCACGTTTGCCTCTGGATTTTTGGAGAGAAGATATTCTATGGCAAATAGCTGCTTTACTGGGATTGCCAATTGCCATAGCAAATCAGTCATTGGACAAAAAGCTTATTTCATATGCCAGAATTTATGTTGAAATCAACCTAAATAATCCCTTGCCTGAATCTATTGAAATTTGTTTGGGGGCTACCTCCTAGGTCTAGCAAATAGATTATGAAGCTATTCCCATCCGATGTAGGATCTACCATGTATATGGCCATTTATACCATTAATTCCCTCAGGTTGGAAGATTCAAGGAGACAGCATCCAATGTAGGAAAGGAATCAGGATAGCCGATCCATGGGGGTAGTTTGAAGTCCTAGCAAGGATGCTCTCGATATGCTAAAGCCAACCCAAACTCAACTAGTGAGACCTTGGGCTCAAAGATGGATATTGGTGTGAATAAGGAGGGCTTCACCCCAGTCTGACGTCGAGGGAAAGGGCATGGATTGAAGCGAGGAAATCAAGATAAAACTCTTGAAATGAGTTTTAATAGGTTTGAAACACTGGATTATATGGCCGTCAAGGATGGCATTCCACTGGAGGAGGAGGGAGGCCCCTCAGAGCAAGAAGAGCATCTTTCTTTACTGAGTGAAACTCAAGACATGATGACCTAGCCGTGTCAGGAGATTGTGTGTGTATCGAGGGCAAGGAACTTGGCAGATTTGGGAGCACAGCAGAATAAGGAAGGTAGTTGGGTTGAGGTGATCAAATATTTAGGTGTTATCAGGAAAGAAAAAGGAGAGTCAGATGCATTCGGTATATTGCCAAGGCCATTTAAAAAAGCCTCACTTTCCATACCCTCTAGACTGGGGCATAGGAAGGATCAGGAGAAACTCAAATTCATAGGAGATTTGCTAGTGGAATCGGGCATGGTTAGAACCTTGGATGAGAACTTCACCCAATCCACTCAATGATAGTGTTATCTTGGAATGTGATGGGGTTGCATAGTACCCCTAGACAAAAAGCTATGTGTAAGTTGATTTTTGAGCACTCTCTAGATATCCTATGTATCCAGGAGACTAAGCTTTCTGTTGATGCCATGTTGAGTTGTATGCCAAAAATTTGGAAAGGTGGGCAAGGTCAGTGTGTTGGAGCCATAGGGAGTACTGGGGGTGTTACAATTTGTTGGGATTTAAGGAAGATCATGCCTCTCCAATGGATGGCTAATATCTCGGCACTTTCTATGATCATAGCATCCCCTGATACTAAAGAATTGATGTTGGTCACCAATGTTTATGGACCTGTGGACATTCGGGGATAACTTAAGCTTTGGGAACATTTGAGTCATGTTTGGAGATGCTTTCCTTACTTGCCTTGGATTGTGAGTGGGGATTTTAACATGGTTCTTAGTCTTGAGGAAAAAAGGGGTGGGATAGCTCAGCTAGACCCTTCAGCTGATTGCCTTAGACAGAATATGGAGAGGTTGTGCTTAGCAGATGTTAAACCCATCAATGGGCTATTCACCTAGAGCAACAGGAGATCAAGTAATGAAGCTATTTCAGAGCACTTAGATTTTTAGTTTCTTATTTTTTGCTATCTAGTGCTTTCTCTATCAGCTTAGAAATATTGGACTAGAGAGGGTCTGACCATTGGCCCATCAAGCTCACAACCAATTACATTGATTGGCCCAAGAAACCTCCCTTTAAGTTTCAGCTAATGTGGCTTTGGGATCCATTGTTGCATACCTTAATGACCCATTGGTGGAAGTAGGGGGGTCCAGCATATGGGACAGCCATGTTTTCCTTTGCCAAAAAGTTGTAGTTCATCAAAAGAAAGCTTCAGGTGTGGAATAGGAACAATTTTGGTAACCTCTATGTTATGAATAAGAAAGTGCAAGATAAGCTAGATAGTATTACTAGATAGATTCATGATTTTGGGATGTCTGAAGATCTTCGTAAGGCAAAATTTGGGGCTCTGAGTGAACTTAATGAGTGGGAGCTTTGGGAAGAAATCTTTTAGAAGCAGAAAGCTCAGATTGACTGGCTCCAGGATGGAGGCAAAAACACGGCCTTCTTTCATAAGTCTGTCCAAGCGAGGTGCAACAGCAACCATATTACTTCTCTTGTGGGCTTGGATGGGACGTGTATCTCATTTGCTCCTACAATTTCTCAGGAGGCTATTAATTTTTACTCAAAGCTTCTCTCTAGCAAAGCGCATACTATCAAGCTAGAGGAGAATTCGGTCTTGTCTTGCATACCACCCATCATCATGTAGGAAATGAATGATGAGCTCTTGAAGCTGATTAATAAATCAGAGCTGGAGAAAATTGTGTTTAGGATGCACAAAGGTAAAGATCTTGGTCCTGATGGATTCCCAGCTAAGTTTTTTCAAGAATTCTAGGATATTATTAGCCAAGATTTAGTAGAAGTTGTGCAAGAATCCTACCACAGTAAAGAGATGCTCAAATCACTAAATGCCACCTTTCTAGTGCTAATCTTGAAGAAGGAATAGGTTAACCAGATGGATCACTTCAGGCCTATAGCACTGTGTAATATGGTTTATAAAATAATCACCAAGCTCATTACTGAGAGGCTCAAGATTTGGCTCCCTAGTATCATTTTTGATGAGCAAGGGGGATTTGTGGCTGGGAAGCAGATTCTAGATGGAGTGGTGATTGCTTCGAAAGTAATCCATTCTATGAGCACTTCTCGGGAGAGAGGTATGTTCATTAAGTTGGATATGGCTAAGGCATATGATAGAATTGACTGGAACTTCATGCAAAAAGCTTTTTTGGCTTTTGGTTTTAGCCAGGATTGGGTTCGATGGGTGTTGAGTTGTGTGACTATGCCTTCTTACTCAGTCCTCATCAATGCCACACCTTCCAGACTATTTCAAGCCTCTAGAGGGCTTCGACAGGGGGATCTGATATCTCCTTATATGTTTATTATCTTGACTAAAGGGTTCAGCTGGCTTTTAAAGTATCAAGCCTCATAGCACCTGATTCAGGGATGGTAGTGGGGGCATGGGATTGCCAACTTGACTCACCTTTAGTTTGTGGACAATACCATTCTGACAGGGGTTGCTAGGATTAAGGAGGTGCATGCTTTTAGGAGTACCTTAGACACCTATCTAGCAGCTTCAGGGCAAAAATTGAATGAGCAAAAATCTTCCATTTTTTTCTTTAATACTCCTACTTCTATATAGTGTAGGATAGCTGCAATCCTCAGATTTTAGATGCAGCCCCCCCGGTGACTTATTTGGGAGTCCCCATCGTGGTTGGTAGGTAGCCTAGGTTTTTTGGCAAAAGATTCTGGATAATTTGCATTAGAGAGTCAATCATTGGACCCACAGGTGGCTCTTGATGGTGGGTTAGGTGGTTTTCCTCCAGTTGGTCATTCAAGTGCTGCCCACATACCGCAGTATGGTCCAAGCTGCCTTGATGTATTTCTTCCCAGAATTTGATGCTCTCTCATGACAATTTATTTGGAGCGGTAATCTTCAAAATTTGAAATGGAGCTTGGTCAAGTGGAACACTATGTGTAGGCCCAAGAAGGAGGGCGGCTTGGGGCTAAGATCGGCTATCTTGGCCAGTCAAGCTTTGGCGGCAAAGTTGTACTGGTGGTGGTGTACCAATCAGTCCCAGCTTTGGGCTCGTATTCTGTAATGAAATACTTTCTAGGAGCTCTGCCATCAGAGATTCCCAGGTTTCCCATTGAGGGGAGATGCTCTATGGTGTGGAGCACCCTCAAGCACGGAGCGTCCTTGGTGCAACCAAGTCTTTTTTGGATTTGTAATAATGGAGCTGAGACGTTATTTTGGGAGGATTCATGGGATGGTGCTTCTTCCCTCTTGATTTCTCACCCCCAGTTGCAGGCTCTGTATGAGGTTTTTCGAGGTGCTGGGTGGGATACTGTGGAACATTACAAAGAAGCTTATAGTTTGGGGAATACCATGGCTTTTAGATGGAAGTAGGAGTCTGACTAGCCGATGGGAGGAACGATGGAAAGTCAGATGGAACTGGAACAGCTCCTTGCTTCCAGAGCATGTTGCTCTCTGCGTGAATAGGATACTCTGGCTTGGGGAGGAGATGCTAGTGGGCTCTACTCAGTGTCTTTAGGATACAAGGAGCTGACCAAAAATTGTTATGGGATTGTGGAGTTCCATTAGAGCAAGAAAATTTGGAATTCATTTTCATGGCCTAAATGCAATTTCTTCGTGTGGACTCTTTTCTACAAGTGGTGTCTTACATGGGACAACATCTTGAAAAGAGGATTTCATGGCCCTTCTATCTGTGTGCTATGTTGAGGTAGCGAAGAGAATGCTGAGCATCTCTTTTTTTAGTGCTCCTTTGCCAAGAAGTTATGGCATTTATGGTGGGATGCCTGGGGGTGCCCATGCTGGCATGTTGTTTCTTTAGAATATTTTTGGTAGTGCCTAGATGGACCTCCTGGTAAGGCGTCTATTTTGCAAAATGCTTGGTTAGCTGGGCCAACCTTTATCCTTTGGTTCCTCTAGATTGAGAGAAATAGACAAATTTTTAAAGGTTGTAGTATGAGTTTTATGGAGGTTTGGACGAAGATACTGGTGGTGCTGTAGGAGACAGTTCATTCAAAATTAGGCAGTGGGGAGGACTTGGTGCCAGCCAATGTTGCTATTTGGGCGTGACTCTCAGCTGGGTCACATTTGACTGCCCACCCCTATCGCCAAACTCACTTTTCCACTTGCCGTAAGTAGAGCAAGGGGCCGATTAGTAGGCTAGGCAAGTGGACACCACCAGAGGAGGGAGTTACCAAAGTTAATGTGGATGGGTTGGCCAGAGGCAACCCCGAGTAGGCTGGGATTGGGGGTATTGGTAGAGATAGTGCTAGAGCTATTTGTTTTTTGTTCTCATAATCTAAAGGCCATCACACCAATAATCTGATGGAGGCATAGGCTATCCTAGAAGCTTTTCATATTTGCTGCCAGCAGGGCTAGCTTAATATTATTTGCGAGTCAGACTCACAAGTTGTGGTTAACTTGCTGAGTAATCGTAATTTAGAGAGGGTGGATTGGCATTTGGCCATGGTTGTTAAGCAAATTCAGTAGATTAGCCAATTTTTTGAGAGGATCTCATTTAAGCACATTCCTCGTGAATGGAATAGTGTGGCAGACTGTTTGGCTAAATGGGCCACAGAATATGGACCGGATTGGTCTATTCATGATCAGAGTATGATTCCAGCCGGGTTAACCTCTACCTTGGTGCATCTTCTTGAGCAAGATAGTACTATGTAATCTGCTCGTTCTCGGGCTTGATTGAATAAAATTTTTACCCCTTTTTAGTTGCAATTGATAAAAATTTTAGACCTAATAATTTATTTTTCACCTCACTTATCCTCGTTACATAACTTTTTCAAAAAATTCTAGGAGACACTTCCGTGTGAATTAATTTACAATGCAATGATCTTATGTTTTGCAAAGGTAAAAATGCCTTTATAATGTGTGTAAACATTCTTATCCAACTAATCCACATTTTCAACTAATCACATTAAATAAAAAAAGAATTTTTTTTATTTGCACAACATAATTTTTAAATACTTTGTTTTAATAAGAAAAATAAATATAACATTTATTATTTGCACTATGTAACAATGTGGGCCACTAAGGTAACCCTAAAAATATTAATGTTCCAACATTCCCCTTTAATGTTTAGTGTGGATACATGCCATAGTCACCATTTTATAAAAAAAAGGAATTAGTATCCATAAACCATACATGATTATTTTAGTCTATCATGTAACACTTGAATAATTTATGCACATTCATCATGCCAATATCATATTTTTATACAAAAATATTTATAATAGATAACCACATAGGGTGATTTAAGATAGCATGATAATGGGAATACATCCCATAGTTTCTCATGGATAATATTAAAAGCATTTGTATCCTTTAATAAATAAAGAACTCCATTATAAAAAAATGTCATATTACTAGGTACATTGTAAACTCACATAGCATGAAGTTTACACAAAAATCACATAGGGTGACTTTATATAATGTTTTTGTAATAGAAATTAAGTGCAAAGAGGAAAATTAACACATGGTCATTAGGAGGTGACATTATCAATGACACTCCCCCCAATGGAAATTATGAGAGGTCCAACTTTATTTTGAACTTATAAAACTTTGAAGTACATGGTTTTTTTGTGAATATATCTACCACTTGATCATCTATGGGATAAAAATGTAGATCAATGTCACCATTGATGATTTTTTCTAGGATAAAATTCACATTAACTTAAATATTTTTCATTCTTTAGTGTTGAACTATATTTTTCACTAGAGCTATATGACTTTAACTATCTCAAAGAAGATTTATATGATGAGATACACCCATGTGGAGTTTTTATAACAACCTTCACATCAAAATTAATTCTTTAGTATATTCCATAATACTTTTATACTCTATTTTTTTAGAATATATAAAAATAATAGGTTATTTTTTTCTACACTAAGTAATAGCACCTACACTAAACTTAAATAGATATCTAAAAGTATATTCTTGATCTATAACATCACCAAAATGGTTAGTATCACAATAACCATATATATTATCATTATCAATAGAAGAATAGTATAAACCAAAATTAATTATTCTTTTATTATACCTAAGAAATTATTTTACTAATTTCCAACAATACATATATGTATCTTGCATGAATATACAAGAAAAACCTTAAGCATATTAAATATATGGTCTCTTAATAGTTAAATAAATCAAACTTCAACTAATTACCTGTATAAAGTAGGATTAGATTTATCACATATGGGGTTTGGATCAATCTTAACACCAACTTCAATATGTTAGATGTAGGCTTATAATAAATCATGTTAAATTTAACAAGAAGTTTAAGTGCATATTGAGATTGAGATACTAAAATATATTTTTTTTCCTAAAATATAGTCATGCCTATAAAATGATGAAGCATGCCTAAATTAATCATATCTAAATATTGACTTAGTTTAGATTTATATCTAATAATCAAACTAGTTTCATCGGAAGTAATGAGAGTATCATTTACATATAACATAATTAATATAATATGATAATTTTCAATTTTCATAAAGAGATCATTATCAAAATAACAATTATAAAAACCTAGTTATTTAAAGTAACTTATTATTTTAGAGTACCAAGATCGAAGAGCTTGTTTCAAATCTATACAATTTTTTTTTAACTTGCATATATAATGTTCCTTTATAGGTTATTCAAAACCATTAGGTTGAGTCATATATATTTCTTATTCTAGGTCACCAATAAATAAATCACTTTTAACATCCATTTGGTGTATTTCCCAACCATTTTGAGTTCCAAGATAAATAAGTAATTTAACAGTACTCATTTTTTCCACATGATTAAAGGTTAAAACATAATCAATTCTAATTTTTTGAGAAAATCCTTGAGAAACTAACCTATATTTAAATTTATAAAGTTTATAAATTGAGTTGTATTAAATTTTATAAAGTTATATAAAACCAACAAAATTAAGATAAGAATGAAAAAACTATGTTTGAAAGTTCATAAATTGATGTTTTGAGCCAAAAACTTGGACCATCATCAAGAAATCTAAAAAATATGAGAATAAAATAATATGAAAAACACCATAAATAAGGATAAGATCATAAAACAAGCAATGGATCATCTATAACAAGAGATAAACAAATAATGGGGCAAAGGAGGGTAATGAGGGGATGTTATGTTTGATCAATACCATTATTTTTAATAAGATAAACAATAGTATTCCAATTGGTATTAAGTCTCCATCCATTATATTTTTTAATATTATTAGGGTTATTTTCAATTTCAAATGCTTCACATATCCTTATTTTTAAATAAAAATATTTTTTTGCAATGACATTAATCTTATCCATGCATATATGATGGCCTAAATTCTGAGAATGCTCAGCAATAGTAGACTTTTAGACATGATTGTGAGTGAGGTCAGCATAATGTTCCTTTACTTTGACCTATATAGACTTCCATATCTACCCAACACAAACCTTACCACAACTACAAGGTATATAGTAAAAACCTTTAAAACATTTAGGATTGTGAGGATATTTTATCTTATCCAACATGTTTTTGTTAGTATTAAGTGTGCAAAAAGTAACTTTTATATTCTTTTTCTTGAGAATATTATCCTATATTTTTCTAATACCTTTAAAATATGTATAATAAACTTTTCCAATACTTTCATCATCATGGTGAGAAAGGAAAGGATCTCTATGAGTATTCTAGATCACTTTTCTAATTGTTCTATCATTATAACCATTCATTTTAAAAGTTGTGGATAAGTGATCTAATTTTTACTCAAGATGATATTATTTATGTTGTTCATCATGTGATTTAATTCTCATATTATTTTTATTTTTTTGATTATGGGCCAAAATCTTGGCTTGAAATGTTTACATATGAACTTTTAAATGTATTTTTTCCATTCTTCTCTCATTATTCACTGCATAAATAAGAACAACCAACAATATTCCTCTCATAAGGAAGAGGGACAAGTTCCCAAGTCTTATTTTTTATTAAGGATCTATATTTATATTTCATATCATCTTTCCATATATCATTTTGAATGGATTCCTCAAAATATTGATGTTCGCATTCATAAGTAGTCTTTAAAGCATGATAAGTATGTTGACTTCTAGTCATTTTATTAATATTTTCAAGATTAGAATATTTAATTAAGGATTAACCCCATTTAGGTATTTTAGATTGAATACAAAAAAAATAGGTCTTCCCCTCAAACTCAAAGTTATCCAAATTCGGTTCATCTTCCTCTAAGGCATTTTTTTGTTCATAAAGAGGAAACTTGACAATGTTCCATAAAAGTCTCACAAAAATATTTTTTAATAATTTGAAATTTCATATATTCAATGATTTTTTGTTTATGTAAATCATAAACCCTTAATCCTTTATTTATTCTTCCATATCCTAAAAAAATTAATTATTAGGAGGTAGGATTAAGTTTCTTTCTTTTGACTTTAGGAATAAAAATAGAAGTAGGACTTCCAAATATCTTAAGGTGAGTAACACTTGGTTTTTTATTAAACTTTTTTTAGAGGAGTAGATATATGTAAGTATTTAGTACTTTATTAAGAATGAGTACATCAGTAATCATGGTTTCATCCCAAATAAACTTATGAAGACTTTATGAATGTAATATAGTTCTAGCCATTTCTAGGATAGTTTTATTTTTTTCGTCATTAATTCCATTTTATTGTGGAGAATAAAGAGTTGTTCACTATATTTTAATACCATAAGAAATGATAAATGAATAAAATAACTGACTAGTATATTCACCACCATTATAAATTCTTAACATTTTAGTTTTTAGGTTAGAATAATTTTCAATAAAAGATACAATTTTTTAAAATTTAGACAACACTTCAAATTTATTTCATTATAAAATTTGTATTTTTAATTATTTTTGGTGGTATTGATAGCATCTTTGATAGGTTCCTCCACCATTGATATTCTTATACCAAACATTTATTCTCTCTAATTTTAATGCTCTTTAGTTATATGAGATCCTTATTAGGCAAACATTTATTTTCAAGGCATGCATCTCTCATTTCATAGATGGTGTCTTTGACAAATTGACTCCATTATAGAGTTTATTTTTTCACTTGGTTATATTTTTTGTTATATGGGACCATTTTTATAGTTACACTAATAGTCATGGATTTTATTCTTCTTGTATGTGTGCTCCATGATGATAAATTTCTTATTTAGTTGTATGACTATCCCATCACCACCAAGGATATATTCTTGAGAGATTTTGTATCTGTTTTAACCTTTTAGGACATAGTGAATGTAAATCTTATGTTTGTTAAATAATTGATTAGAATAAAATAAGGAAATAATATTAAATAAATATAGCCACTGACTTGTTATAGAATTGACTATCTTTGATTTTTCTAAAAATAGTAATAAATAGTGCAAGTAAACATTTGGCTAGAAAACACCTAATACAAATGATCTAAGTGATGGAAATTGAAATAAAAGTTGTTCTAAGTTTCATAAACTAGATCCAAGTATCATAATCCATATTGGATAATAGCACCCCAATTACATAGTAACTTCATTATTGGAAAAGTGATGGTAGTGTCATAATATTAGTGGTAGTACCCTCTATGTAAGACTATCCTCAACTTCTGGGTTCACCTATGTCTGCATATCTCAGGTCTATTCTTGTGTGCATAATTTATGGAAACCTATATTTTTCCTATAATTACAAATTATTTTTCAAACCATAATCCTCTATGTAACTAGGGCATGAGCTAAAAAGTGTGTTCATTAGTAGGTTAGGCTGAACATCCTCAAAAGCCCACAGTGAAGAGAGTTGTCTACATACTAATACTATGAGTAAGGTTAAAGCTTGATGTAGTTATCCCCACCTAAGTTATGGTTCAAGTGTAAGTGATTCTAGTAAGATAGTATCCTTCAGTGCCTTGAATGTGCTTGAGATAGGAAATATAGAAAATCTAAACTTAGGGTTGTTATAGATGGTAGTATGCATAAGTAGGGTAGAATAGGGATTGATCACCTTAATTATGATCAAATTATTATGTGCTTAAATGTGTATTTTGAATTTTATTTCCATTAAGTGGATAGAGGGATAAAATTCATGTATATATATATATATATATATATATATATATATTATTATTTTGTTTATGTAGATGATAAAATATGACTAGACTGACCTTATGAGGATTTAGTTTTGAAAATATATCCATTTAAGAAAATCTAGGGAAAAGGACATTAGTTCCATTTTATGGTCACTAATACCACATGGTGCTAGTGTACTTATTATGGTGCTAATTTCCATATGTCATAACACTAGGCATGAAGGGTTAGGATTGGGAAATGAGGGTCGAAGACTGCTTTAGAGCTGACTAGGGATGCATGTAGCCCACACGAAGGCTAGATAAGTGTGATAATAGGTTATAGGCTAGGTCTAAGGCTAATCTATGGATAAGTATTCTAAAATAGCACTTTTAGCACTCAAATAACACTTTTTGGTGATTAAATTTTACTCCCATTTATTTAAAAAAGTATCTAATCAAAATGACTAGGATAAAGGAAAAAAATAGCATACCTCGACTTACATAGGAGGTGAAGCCCATGAAGCTAGATCTGAGTATGTGAATCATGATCCAATGTGGGTCCTATAAATGAAATGTGCATAAATTAGTCATTACTAAATAGATATCAAAATTAAATGACAAAAATAAGTAAAGAAGTAAAACTAAGTAAAGAGATGGGAAAAGGGAAAGGAATGAATACACCTCACTGGGTATGTGAACCAATGGATGAAGTTGGTGACAACCTATGTGTGTGCATGTATATAGTGATAAATAAATGAGTATATTAGACTAATTTTATAGATTAATAAATCCTCATTTGTAGGTGGATCAAGAACTCAATCCATTTTTGACTCCATCATTTCCCACCCTTACTTGGTGGATCATGAAATGTGAATAACTTGGATTGGACTAATAGTGTGTCCAACCCTCTCATGTGGGTGGATCAAGAAATTAATTAGGATATGAATCAATCATTTCCCACAAATGTGTATTAGATGCATCTAAAAATTAATTAATTAAATTACTATAAATTTCTAACTATGTATATCAATTCTATAGCCATTCAAGTATATTAGATGGTTTTATGTCATTCAAGAATGCCAACCACTATAGATGGAGTGAGGCATGAAACTTGTGTGATACTTAGAATATGATGTTAGGTGTATACATCATAGATAATGACATCAAATTTTTCATTTCATATGATCAAAAAGTGTGTAATTAAGTATATCAAAATAATGTGTCAGGCACATGCCCCCAAATTTGATATCTGAACATATGGATGTTGGACTAAGTTACAATAAATTATATCTGGGTATCTAAACTAAATATGGGAATGGTCATTCCATACATGATTCCCCCAATTTGATTAAACTAATGTGAATGTGAGATGAACTAATATGAATTTCAATAAAAACTAAGTATAACTAATAAACCTATAAGTGATTTTGTGCAAACCTATATTATACATTTATTATTCTTGCCAATCTAAGTTGTTCTAAAACTAAGGATATTGGATAGTATTACCATTTGGTTCTAGTTTCACCATTTGGGTGTTATTTTATTTAAGTCTAAATTTTTTGAAAATGTACTACTTTTTGGGTCACCATTTTCCCACTATATTTACCTATGTCTGATTTTTTGTAACTGAGCTTATGTGCTAAAAAATTTATTGTGAATGAATTATAGGATCCTAATATCTATGAAAAACCCTTGTGAATGCCCCCTCTTTTTAGGGGAGTTATTGAATATGTGAAATAATTTTCCCCAAAATACAAATAACTAAAAAATGTGTGTTAACCAAAGCATATATGATAACTACATGATAATGCAATATAATGTTCATACATAACATTAGAATGTAAAATAATTTGAGCATAAGTATGTAATGTAAGATGTATGTCATGTCTAACTTTCCACAAGGGTGTCAAAATAGATGTAATCAATTTATGTCATAGTAAATATAAGTAAAATTGAGTAGCTACCTAGGGGTATGGAGCTTGATATCCATCACGATACCTAATAAGGGAAGGTAGATGCATTAAGTCCCTCATGACATCAAAAACTAGTGTGTGTAAAAATTAAATACAAGTGTCATAGTCATGAAGCCTACAAAAAATCATTCATACAAAACACGTGAGGCATGAAAAGTAGGCTAGGGGACCATAGTAAAAGGGACATGGGCACATGTCACTAAATATGAGAAAATAAGACATATAAGACATGTTAAATGTCCACACATGCAAGCAAAAAGCAATTTGGATTATAGCCACATAGAAGGACATGTTTAAATGTTTTCATACACAATCAAGAAATCACACACAAGGACATGGGAAAATATCCAAAGCATGCATAATATGAATATAATTGGCATAGAGACAAATAACAATGGCATATTCAAATGCCCTTGAATAGAATAATCACAAAAATATAATCAAGTCTAAACTAGGTAAGCTATAAATTAAATTATGAATGACTATGTAATATGTACATATTATGATTCTAAAGTAGTAATAGTTGGTAAAAAATCCAAGTAAGAGTACAATGATCAACATCAAGATCTAACAATGCTAAAGCTAGGATGTAGAGTATAAAAGGACAAAACTTGGTTATTTAAAATGTGTATGAGATGCCCCTAAGTGGGATAATGTGTCAAATAAAGGCCCATTTATTAGTTTATATGCCCATAGTGGGTAGATAATAGCATTTATATATTGATGTAGTGGACCTAAGTCTTCTAAATAATCTGCAAGCACTCGATAAAAACAAGTGAAGTATGTATGTATGATAAAACTAGGGATACTAAGATAGCTAGCATATGTATTATCTTGATAATATAATAAATGTAAACATATAAATGCATGAAATCTAAAATTTTATGTTTCTAAGTAATTATTTGAATGTTTTTTTATGTATTTTTAATAGTATATTATTATTGTATTTTATAGATATAAGCTATGTACAAGTAAACACAAACCATACTAATCGATGAGTCTCATAAGAGACTCAGTATCACTATGGCCTATGTCAAATAATGGAAATGTGATCATGTGTGTTGTGTAAAATGGAAATTATGGTCTTACAATCTTTTATTTTGAGTGATTTATATTTGTATCTACCTGTGTAGTGGTTATAGGAATTTGTGGCACTGACTATGGTGTCCTTTGAACTATAGGGGTATTAGGAACCCATTTGGTAAAATAATTTATAGGTTACATAGGTGCCCTATTATAATAACTCTAAAAATAGTATGTGTATGTGTTAATACTATAGGAGTAGACCTCACTTGTATTTTTGGCTTTCTTTAACTCTATGTTGTATTAATAGGAAATGTGCTCTAAGTTGTAACTAATAACTATGTTATAGTTGGTAACTATGTTGTAACTGTAACTAGTAATTGTGTTATAACTGGGTATGGAATAGGTAGAGGATACTCATAAGGAATACCCTCAACTTTGACCACCTAATTTTCATGTATATATTTTAGTAATTTGTGCATTATGGATGGGATTACTCATAGTTTTTATATCCATGGACTACCCAATAACCTATCAAACATGTTGGTATTAGGTACTACTAAGAACTCAGTGGCCACATGTTCTAGTCCAACCTCTAATGGAAGTATAATCTCCCTGATGGATCTATGAACATGATCATTAAAACTAATTATAATTTTCTCTATATTGAATATATCCTATTCTTAATACCCTAAATGTTGTAGAAGTGTCATAATACACATGTTAATGTTTGACCCATTATTAAGCATAACACTGTAGATAGGATGATGATCTTTGTAGGCTTGTACAAAGAGTGTGTATAAATTTTTATCATCATCAATAATATAATATTATGATATAGTGATGAGTGGTTTAATTCAAATTGTAGTGTGGTACATAAAAATGATATTTTTGTAATATGTGTGCCTCTTTTATAATAGTGTGATATGAAGCTAGTGGTGGATGTGTCTGATGTGTGTAGTGAACACCTAAAATACTCCCTACCTCATTCATTATATGCTTTATAAATGGATCTAATAATATCTTTAAATCCTTGGATTTAGTTTTTAATACTTTTTATGCCTTGATGGGTGTGCCCACATCAATAATGTTAGCCTTAATCAAATATTATATCTTATGTTTTAGGCTAATGTATCTATTTTTTATATGGCTTGTTGCCCTATAATACTCATAGAATGTGTTGGAATCATAACTATTTGGAAGAGGTTTTGTCATATCAGCATATTTGATGGGAGGGAGAGATATGACATTGTATTTCAATAGCTTCTATAAAACTCATGCCATTGATTCTAGAAGGTTGGTGAAGACTCTATGTGGAAGAGTTAATAAAACCAAGCAAGGAGTTGGATCTAAAGCTATGTTAACCATGGCCTTTTGATAACTCTTGTTCTTGGTGGCCCTTACCTTGTATGGAGGATTATTTTAACTCTTAATAGTTTATTTTTATCCATTACTATATTTTAGTTTCCATATTGATAGAAGTTTGACCTCTCTTTCTTTTACTATGTGGCATAAATCTATGAATATTATAAACTTCTTAAATAAGATAACTTTTTGTAATGATGGTAGAAGACTCTATTTCAATATGTCCTAAATCTCTTTTTTAACCATGGAGTTAGTCATTTTATCTAGTCTAGTCTTGTATCATAATACATATTCTGTAATAGGTTCATTTGACTTTTGTTTCAACTATGCAATTTGAGCATATGAGATCTTGTCACTAATATTTATGGATAAGTGTGATAAAAACATATCTGCCAAAGGATTGAATTCTATGATAAATTGATTTTATAATTCATAAAACCATTGTAAGACATAATAATTTAAGTTTAGGTGCCATAAATTTGGATGGCATGGGATTTTTTTCTATGTGGTGTGCCTAAGGTGTATGTAAGATAACATTAGAATCTATGGCATGTGATGTCCTAGTGGTTACCTTCTCAAGATATAACACCTTATCCTATAGATTATGAACCTTGTTCATAATTGATTATACATCTAGAGTGAAATAAAAATCTATAAGAGGTGTAGCTATCACTAAAGGTTGTTGAATTACAATTATTGGTTGTGTTAGCTGGGTTAGCCCCACTATAGGTGTAACAATGTTATTAACTACGAGAGTTGAATATTGACCTTTATTTGATTTATTCTTAATTTCCATTCTATATTTTAGAATTTTTTCATGATCAAGGGTATATTCCTAAAGTCTATCTCTGAATATTTATATGATCTCATCCTTATTGACAATTAGGTTGTAATTATTAAGTTGAGAGGGAGTGTCCCAGTTTATAATTTGTGTATCATCTTGTTCTTGATTATATTGTTAACTTAAAATTCATTATCATTTAAATCCACATAATCAAGGTGTGAAGGATGAAAAACAAGATTTACAATAGGTCTCTTATCCATGGTATAAGATCAAATAATAGGAATCTAAATATGCTCTATAGGATTATCACCTAGCCTAACACTTCTTCTTAATAGAAGAGAGATTGTATTTTTAGATGGCATATAGTAAAAAATTAATATATAGTGTCTAAAATATAATATATAAAATATAAAAAACTTAAATTAAATAATTAAAATAGGAAAAATAAGGATACAAACCCTAAGAGCATCTAAAGTTAGGGTTTGAGCAATGTTCAAAGTAAGTCAGGGTCACTAAATGTTTTAACCTTTTAAGACTTAGTGGATGTAAATCCTACATTTTTTAAAGAGCTAAGTAGACTAAATTAGATAAATAATATGCAATAAATTTATCCACTAATTCGTTATATAATTGAATAGCTTTTACCTTTTTTAAATATTAATAATTAGTGCAATTAAAGACTTAGCTAGAAAACACCTGATATAAATGATTAGAGAGCTAAAAAATGAGATTAAAATTATTCTAAGTGTCATAAAATAGATAATAATGTTTATAAAATAGTACCACAATTAGATAGTAGTGCCATTATTAGAAAAGTGTCAGTAGTGTCTTGATATTGGTGGTAGTATCCTCTGTGTAAGACTATCTTGTGCTTCTGGGTACACCTATGTTTGGATATCTGGGGTCTATTCCTATGTGCATAAGTTTTAGAACCTTATTTTTTCTTATAAATACTAATTTATTTTGAAAACTTTAATCTTCCATGTAACTAGGGCATGCACTAAAAATTGTGTTCATTATTAGTATAGGATGGACATCCTCAATAACTCAATATGAAGAGAGTTTCCTACATACCAATAATATGATGAGGGATCAAGCTCGATGTAGTTCTCCCCACCTAAGTCATGGTTTAAGTGAAAGTGATGTTAGTATGATAGTGTCATTGATTTCCTTAAATGTGTATTAGACTATAAATCTAGAAAATCTAAGCTTAGGGCTATTGTAAATGATAGTATGTAGAAGTAGGGTAGAATAGGGATTGATAACCTTAAATGTGCTCAATTTATTATGTGTTTAAAGGTGTATATTGCATATAATTTCCATATAGTTGATAGAGGGATAAAATTCATGTACATATATTATTCTATTTCTATCTATTTATGAAAATATTATATAAAGGAAATTAGTGCCATTTTAAGGACACAAGCACCATGTGGCACTAGCATCCTTATTATGGAGCTAGTGTTCAACTGGTAGAACATTAGGCACAAAGGCCCATGATCAATAAAGGAGGCTCTAAGACTACATTGAAGCTAACTAGGGATGCATGTGGCCCACATGAATTTTGGATAAGTGTGAAAATAAGCTCTAGGATAGGTCTAGGGCTGAATTAGGGATATGTAGTCTCCAATATCACTCTTAGCACTCAAATACCACTTTTGGATGATTATAGTATCTATATCTTTGGTTTTAATAGTCTCCTTCTATTTTTGGTGGAGTTTTTTCTCCTTCTAAAGAGTATCTAGTCTGGTAAAACCTAGTGTTAGAATTTCATTATTTTAGTAGTGGGATTGGCCCAATCATATAAATATTTTGAGACACTACACCTATTTTAGAGTTATTTAGGGGTATGTGAATATATTACTTCAAGTTTTTTTCTCCTTGATAGTCCTTGGTCACCACATTTTCTATTGGAGGTAGTTGATATAGTGCACCTTTGTTTAATGGTCTTCACTCCATCGAGTATACCTACTAAACCATTGTTGTGATCTTTTGAGCCATGTTTTTTTATGTATTATAGCATAGGTTCTCTTATTAAAAAATTTTATGGTTTTTTAATGGTTTTTTATACCTTGAGATGACACATTTCATCCATGTTGACTCACTTTTCCCAATTTTATGATAATTTTTTTGACTGAGTGAGCTTCGTATAGAGTACCATTTCTTATTTAACTTGGTGGTTAAAACAACTTGATATTCAAGTATTCCATTAACATGGATTGTTTACCATAGGGACACTAAGTATTTCACTATGAATTTATACATGGGTAAATGATCAAACTTGGTTATCAGGACCCATTCAATATTTTTTATTCATATTTTCTCACTCTTTATTGTGTGCTTAAGGGAGGGCATTATAGTGAGTGTGTTCACACTCATTCCATATATGTAATCTTGATTTGATATTTTCTTGTGGTTTTTGGATTATTAAACTTGTGTGTATAAACAATATTTGGTTGTGCACCTACTTATGTAATCCTCCTAATTTTTTATATTTTTGAGGAAAAACTATTGTGTACACATATACTATTTGAGTGAACATTAATAATATATCTTCTTGTATTTGATTTTACCACAATAACTAAGTGGTTTTTGTGAAACCATCTCATTACCTATCTATTAAGAACTCCTTTTACTATCTCCTAGGGTTGTAAATAAAATCTATGTAGATTGTTTATATTTATTGCAAAGAATGCTTTAAGACTATTATGATTTTTTTTTTATGTGTATTGTTTATACACAAATGGTTTATTTGTGGTAATGGTGTGCAAGAAAGATATTTTGGATACATTAGTGTGTAATTCACTTTGATAAATTTCTTCACTTTTTTATTTTTAGGGTTTTTTTTAATTTAGTCCCTTATTTTTTTAATAAAAATATTCCTTTTTATCACAAAACTTACCATAGAGATTTAAATTCTCTTTGAATTTGACTTTATAGTTATTTTTAAAGTTTTCTTTTTCCCATACTTATTATTAACATTAGATGATTTTGATTTAAATTTATAGTTTTTATTATTTTTGGGAACATTATTTTCAATGAGAAGTGTCTGAATGGCATTCTCTTTAGAATCTAAATTTGACATCAATTGTTATTATTAAATGAGAATATCCAGAAGGGAAGAGAGTTTAGGGATGTATTTATCTATTTAATATTTAGAGTTAAGAATAGAAATAAATTTTTGAAACTTCTTATGGATATTTATGTTTAACCTTAAAATATAGATTAGGGAATCTAGGGTGGGTTAGATATATCTTAGGTCAAAATGATGGTAGATTATCTATAAAATATTCTAATTAATTAAAAAACTTATATAAAACATATACTCAATTTATTTTGTTAAAATATTCTTAAAATGGAAATTACAACTATGTTAAATATTATAATGATAAAAAAATAAGATACTTAGCTAGTTCTGATGCTAACATAATCTAGATGTATAATAGGCAAAAATTTGATTGGATATAGAGTCTAGATCAGTCACTTGATTTTGGAAATTATACCTCTATAACCATGGATGCTTGCATTGAGTAGGGATAGTTGTGTTAATGCTTATGTCTCAATATGATGTAGGTGTTTAGTATGGAATACCTAATAAAATTGGATGTAACCACCTGTATATTTCTATGTTATGTGTCACTTTCACTCTAGTATATTTAGATTTGGGTCATGGAATGTCACTCCTTATCAAATAGACAAACCTTAGTTCTTCATCTTCATATTAGCTATGGGAAAAATGGGTTAGTGAGCACATGGTGTCAAGATAACCTAGATAACCATATGTCAATGAGCATTAATTACATATCCAATACACTTAATAGGGCTTCAAAATTATGTATTTACCTCCTAAGTATTGGATTGTGTCTATATCATTCAATGTGTGATAAGTAAGAAAAACAATGACCCATCTTATAACTTTGAACATATGTCTCTTGGAATGATCCTTAAATACTTTAAACTTTTATATGTGTTTTACCTATGACTAATTTTAAAATAGGATAAAAGAGGGAAGCTTTTCTCACTTGAGTGCTTAATTGAATTCCTTTTATAAACCTCCTTGTGAGTTATTTGGTATGTGCTAGGTGAGTATTGAATGAGGATTTATCATGTATTTATACCAATCCATTTGTAGAATATATTACATAAAATAACTTATGACAACCATAAGTATATTTTACATTTAATAATTGAATGACTTTAGGGCACTAGACACTTGTATTAGATCAGGACACTTACTTTGATATAGGTGTCTGACTGGACACAAGTGTCATGGAAGTAGAAAAGTAGATATAGGTTTAAAACTTATATATATGGAAGATAAGTAGTAATATAAAATTATAATCATGATAAAAGGTCTGATTCATCTAAATAACATTGTTTAGACTAAGAGATAAGTAATCAGGCATATAGAGATAGTGTAGTCAAGCTTTTCCATAACAAAAAACATCTAGAAGTTAAAGGTACATACATGATATGTGTTTTCTAAGTGTACAATATTGAGATGATATATATTTCAAAAATATCATCTAAATTTAACCCCCATTTAATTTATTAATGAAATTTATAGTTTAAAGACAAAGGAATGCATACTTGGATGTGTATAACACACCTTACTCTTCATTGAGTCCAAGTTGAGTGTTTTATTGATGATTAACCTAAAACCAAGAGCATGTTATAATATATAATCAGTGCATATAATATGAAATTTAAATCAATGAAATTATTTAAATTTAAAGAGATTAAGGTGTAGGATTACACCTGTGTTTTGATGCAACTACCTTGCCTTTTATCAATTTGATTTTGAAAGATGCATCATTATGAATTACTAAAACTAATATTAAGACAAATTTTGAAATCTATAAAGTGCATATATCTAGAGATATATATAAATATTTGAGGACACATGCCCCAAATTTGGATAAATTTTGAGTTTCTACCAAGTATTTGAGATTGACTCAATCATGCAACCCAATCATACTTATAACCTAGTGAGCATGAGTAGACCAAGTCAACTCATAGTATAAAATTGGTGAGGTTGGATTATGTAATAAAGTCTAACCTATAAAATTAAAAATATTAAGTGATTTAATAACCTAAAACATACCAAATATGAACCAACTAATATAGTATATTGGCTCAATATAGTCCATAAAATTCCAACTTGGTGGGTGATGATAGTCCATAAAAGTGTTTGAAATCAGAGACTAATTTTATTTTGAAATATTAGGTGTGAATTGTATAGAATATGCACATTATATATGTATCATGTTAAAACATATATATATCATGGTAAAAATGTATATAATTCTACCATAAATTTGTATTTGATTCATATAACTATAAGTTTTGGCCAATTTAAAAAAAATTAAGTGCGGAGAACATGTTTCCATAACATGCCCCCATTATATATATGAAACTAAAAAATGGTGTATGTGTGGATAACATTTTACATAGAATTCCACATTTTTAATTTGGATAAGTTGAATATTAAATAAGTGTGAATAACATGTTTCCAAAACATTCCCTCACTAAATCTAAAACTATGACAAATGTGGAGAACATGTTATCAAAACATACCCCCACTACAATTTGAGTCTATGAATAAATGTGGATTTCATGACCATATGGTGATACCCCAATAATATTAAACCATTTTGAGGTGAATGGAATTTAAAAATAGTTTTCACCTTACCTCAAAAGGATAAGATAATTGTATAATATGTGTATGAACCATATATCATATATAAGGAACATGTCTAGGTAGATATATCATTAAAGCATGAAGAATAAGAATTTGATCACACCAAGTCTTGAGATACATGATGTATATCATGGAAACATCTATATAGTATTATTACAATCTCAAAAATAAAGTAATCACACACACAAGAACACTCAAAATAAAATTAAAAGGAAATGCTCCAAGGAGACCTCAAACAAGGGGCAAGCTCAAATTTTGCATAATAGAAGGGACATCACTTAGTCAAATGTCCAAAAATCAAATAATGACATATTAAAATTTCAATATACATCAAGGGATAACATATTAAAATTTAAAAGAGGAAAAAAAGTCATGGGGGCTACAAACAATGGACCATATTCAAATGCTCAAATAAGGGAAACAAGACACTCAAGGAAGTGCATAGAGGAAAAGTATAAGCAACCAATATAACATATCATACTAGTACTTGGGTAATATGTCTTAGAAAAAATGTTAATTACCTATCATATCAAGTACATTTTGAAAGATATAAGCATGTAAAAATTCATGTGTAAATACATAATCTTAAACATGATAATTCAAAATGATTGTATAACAATATAACCTAGATGTATCATGATCAGAGAAGTGGATGCCCCCAATGTCCATATGACATAAGTAGAAGGAAGACCCAATAAATAAAATTGAATATATCATGTTTTTGTGTATTCTTGAATCATACTCAAATGATGTGTGAAACACGTGTATATAGAAAATATTGATACAAAATCTACCAACATATAACTAACAACATATATGTGAAAGAGCTAATAAAACATGTAAATGTGTAGACACCAAAATTGTGTCTACTCCTTGTTCGACTGCCCCTTGGTCCCCTTGGTCCACTTTTAAACATTCCTAACCCACACACTTATTAATTTAAAATAAAATACCTATTTTAAATTAATAACACCACCCTTGACACCTCACCCATGACACACCACCCTTGACACCTCACCCTTGGATTCCTCACCCTTGGATACCCTCATTTATCACCCTATGACCCTTCATAATGACCTAAGACCTATTTCAACCCTCCCACTAATCCTCACGCCTATTAAACCTACCTTCGACCATTTAACCATGACCACTAAACTCGACAGATGGAGGAATGGGCAAAAGGCTAAAAATAGCCTTTTTACCATCTTCTAGCTGTCGATGTCGATTAGCCATTGGCCGACACTGGCGGGATCACCGATGTCAGTTGCTTAAAACCAAATCACAAGCCAAATGGAAAAAGAATCACAGACCGTGAACGTGAATTCTCTTGTTCTCAGGCTCTATCTTAGACTCTCTTTCTCTCTCGGCTCTCAGACCTGGACATCAACAGGAACTCTTTGAGATCAATCATCAAACTTCAACCAAACGCTCTTCTAGCTATAGACACAACAGGTACAAGCATTTCAAACACCTCTGGCTCTACACCAAGTAAGAGCTAAGTATTCTTCTACCCTTTTTATTATTTCAATAATTTAGAATGTATTTAGAATGTATAAATAATTAGTTTATTTTCATTACTTCTAAATATTATCAACCAAACTTAGCTATCAACCATAACAGACCTAACTTTCTTCCTAGAGAGGCTGAGAGGCCTTCCCCATATCCTTACTCCTTTTGACACCCTATCCTCTACCTGTGTCCCTCCTAAGATCTTATTTATTTCCCTGCTAACCTGCATAGACTCTCAGAATACCACAGACCATCCCGTCAACCACAGACAATAACCAAAAACTTGTCCAACACCATTGTCCTATCCGACATCAACCATTGCCCCTAATAACATTGTTAAACTAACTGACATTGGCAACCTTGACAACTGACACCATCAGAACTACCAATGTTGGTGACTATGATAGACTGACAATAGAATATAGGTACGCATTATCTCTATTTCTTTTGTTTAGTCTTTTACCATTTCTCTTTCTAGCAACATTCTTTTATCAACTAGTGGATTGTCATCCCTCAAGGAAGTCTTTGCACTTCTGTGATTGAGCTTTGCTTGGCATTCCACCTCATATCTATCTAACATTTTTTTGTTTAAGTCTTATTTTCTCTATAGGTGTCATCCTCCACAGCCAAAGAAGAGCTCCTTCAATCATCTGGATAACGGTGCACAAACTTCATTCGGGTATGTACAAACCCCTGACCATTATTTTAGTTTCTTATTTCTTCTAAATGTGAAAAGTGAAAAGAGTTAGAAACATTTTGGCATGCCCGGTCAGACCCTGGAGTTTTCCTTAGGTTCATACTTTTCCTTCTAAAAGCAAACTTTTCATATAGGTGCATTAGATATCTTCTTACATCCTTTCCTTCTATCTCTTTATTTTGAAAAGACACCATAAGCAAAGTTAAAAAGAATCTTTCTTTTTCTTCTTGTCACCTTTCCTCTTGCATCTTAGAGTAGTGAAGTTCATACTCTTAACCTTTTCCTCACTTGTTTGCATCTGAACAAAACATTTCAATTTGGGCTAAAAACATATTGCATCTCATTTCTGCTTGAATGCATTTTTAGCTCATCTAGTAATTAAAAATGCATTATGAATAAATCGTAGTGCACTTATGTTACACGACCAAACCACTATCAAAAATCAAACATCTAAACATACCTGAGACAAGGTCTGACTAAGATTTCATCACCTAGTGAATACCTTACCCTCCCTGGTAATCCTACTTGGACTTCACTACCAAGGGGAGAGCCCACTCTGTTCTCTGGTAGAGTATAAACTCTAGGGGAAGTATATATTGGCTAAGTGACCCAGCTTATCTCTAGGATTGTGAAGTGAGAGGAGCTAGCTCGTAGCACCAAGCCATGTACGGAACCTAATACAGATCTTGAGCACCAAAACTAACCCGAAACAAGCCTTAGACTGCCTCTTTTAGGACCCATTCTAAAAGCCAACTTCCCAAACACACTCTTCTAAGGCATAAGCCAACAAGACTCTAAAACTTATTCTTAGGAATTTAATGTTTAGAGTTTACTTGTCTTCATCTATTTTTCTATCTCTATCTAGTTTTTTGAGCTGGTGAGGTTGCATTCTGAGCTTCAAGAACAACTCAAAACTTTCTTCTTTCCTCCAAAAACTTTCAGTTTTTTGAAGTTTTTAGAAATACACAGTAATCGACATCAGTTTTTCCACCAACATCGGTAACTTATCTTCATTGACATCAGTTATCTAACTAACATCGGCAAATTTATCCACTAACATCAATTTTTCCACCGACGTCGGTCACTGTCAAATTTTTTTTCTCAAAATAGCAAGCTAAAAACCTGAGCTTTTTGGCTATCAAAAACACCAATTCTAGTTTTTTGAGGCTAAAACATATAGTTTTAGAACTAGAACCCTTTTTTCCTTGAATGGTTTTGACACGTATCCAAACCAAAACTCTTGTTGACCACGCAAGGCAACAACCACTTCCACCTTCGCCCTCCATAACAAGTCCTCTAATGGAGTATCATTCAGACACTGAGCGTACTCCAACCCCAACTCAACCCCATATTGTTCCTAAAGGGGACCAAGACTTTGAAAGATTCCTTGACCTCAATGTCAATGCTCTTTATCACTATCTCACAAGAAGTCAAATGTGAGACTCTTTAGGCAACCCAGTTTATGGGATGCCAACTTCCTTAGTTGAGATGACAGTCGTATCAACCACCTCCATAATTCAACCCATAGACACTCAAGCCATTACCTCAGCTAATAACTTGACCATGACCAATCTTCAAAGTGTAGCTTCTCCTTCTATTTCTGGACCTACTTCCATCAGGGTTTCGGTGCCCCATCAAATGCAAACTATTCAACAAAGTTCTACACCATTCCAAAACCTAATTGTCTCCATCCCACCTACTCTTGCACCCATCAACACAAGGGTGGCTACTCATCCTTTGGCTAATGTTGCCACCATCTAACCACCTCTGGTGACATCAAGCCAAGTTGTGCCTCCTAGCTTCATGACACAACCACCCTTGGCTTCAACATCAATCCCTGTGACTAGTTACCAATATGTTGCACCTATACAAGTGCAACCAACTACATCATACACCCCTCCTCACACCTTCCAAGTGCCCTACAACATAGGGGTCACCCCACCTACAAATCCACCAATTGATCTAATCAAGATGTTGATGGACAAAATGTCTAATCTTGAGACATTTGTTTCGGGTTCAAGAAATGTCCTCTCATATGAACAAATCTATAATGAACCCACTCATCCTTCAGTCCCAATTCAACCATATCCTAGTCAGTGGGAACTCCCCAAGTTTACTCACTTTTAGAGTAAGGAAGACCCACATCAACATCTATGAGCATTTAGACACGCTTGTTACCTTATAGCCCATGATGATGTGTTATTGTTACGCACTTTTCCCATGTCACTTTCTGGAGCTACCCTCGATTGGTATAGTTCTATTACCAGTCACTCTCTTTTTATATTCACCCAACTAGCTCAACTTTTCCTTGACCACTTTTCAATCAACATCACTAAAAAGGTCTCCATCACGGACCTATATTCTATCAGATAATTTGATGATGAATCTATAGCTGATTTCATTGTTCGATGGAAAAGTTTAACCAACCAACTCTCCTTTTCTTTACCTCAACTTGAGCTCATTGAGATCTTTTCAAAAGCATGTGCCAAACACATTTCATCTACTTTGTGGGTCTAAACATTCCACACATTTGATGAAGCTTTCGCCATGGCCAAGAAGCTTGAACTCTGTGTTGTCAAAGAAAATAAAGTCAAATTGCATAGTAAAAATACTAACACAAAATCAAATGACTCTTCTTCCAAATCTTCTTCCTCCAATTCCAAGTCTAAGGGATCAACAAATGTTGTGGTCATTAGACCATCATCTTCAACAACAACTAACCAACCACAGCCTTCAACATCTCAAAGCATCACCAAACAATTCCATCAATGATACGCACAATGTCAATATAATCCAATAGGAGAATCATACGCATCTGTGTTGGATAAACTTGTTAAGCAAGGGGTCCTCAATCTCCCTCAAAAGCCATCCCTGCATGGTACAGGGAAAATGACTTTTGTCATTATCACCGTGTCAAAGACCATGACATAAACAACTGCAAAGCCTTCAAAAACATTATCCAGGACATGTTAGACAAGGGGGATCTTGTTTTGGATAACCCAAATGCTCTGGCAAACCAAAACTTATATGTTTTTAGACAACCATTCCCTAACCATCTCCCTAGGCAAAACAACATTCAGACCATGGCAGAAGACCCCCAAGAGCATAATATATGCATAGTCAACACGGTCTTTCCTATCATTCCTAACCAACCTCTCCCACAGTCTGAAGAGGTTAGTCAACCTATTTGTCCACCATATGTAGAAGAGCCTTCTTCTCCTATTTTTCATCCATAGGTGGAAGAACCTTCTTCTCCTATTAGTTCTCCATCAACCTCTCTTATATTGGAGGACGCTTTGATGATACCAACACCGGTAGCCTCACCCTCATCCTTCCTATCATCAATGGGGGATCATACTTTCCCTGCTCCTCAACCACACACTGAAGCCATCACCATCCCTACACTCTACCCTCTTGAAGAGCCACAATCTCCAATCCCTTCTCCGTCGAAAGATCAACTCGCCACCTCACCTACTTTGGTCGAAGAAGATCCAGTGAGGGTAGACTTAAACCTTACCCCCCACAATAGTAGTCATCGTACCCAACCAAAGAAGGCTACTAAATGACATCAGAGAACTTTTCTCCCACCATCACCATTGTCCTCTATTTTGGTCCCACACCCATCCACCTTAATAGGAGTGCTTCCTACTCTGACACCCAACAAAAACAAATCACCTCCATTACTACCAACACCTAACAAAAACATACCTCCTTCAAAACATCCAATGCCTCCTACCATGAAAGTGTCATCTACACGTCTAGCCACACTGCCAAACAAAAGGATGGTACGAAACACTCCCTCAACAACATCTAAATAGAAGTTGTCAACTTTTACTGCAACACAACATGTAGACCCATTAGCAAGTTCTTATACCTTGTTATGCTAATTATTACAATCCTCTAACATCACTCTTCCACCTATTAAGCCATACCAACCTCTTAGACCAAAACCATCTTGGTTCAATGACACTAAAATTTGCCAATATCATCGCACACCTGGACATGACACGAAAAATTGTTGTGCCCTTAAGGTTGTCATCTGCCAATTCATGGAAAAAGACACCCTTCTTGTTGAAGATACTATCAACAAATCTCCAACACCGTCTCATGTCTCCCAACCCTTTTCACCTTCACACTCACCAACTCTCAGATCAAAACCATCTTGGTTTAACCACACTAAATTTTGTGCATATCATCGCACACCTAGATATGACACTGAGCATTACTATGCTCTTAAAGTTCTCATTCATCAACACTTCAAAAAGGACACCCCTCTCACCAAGGATCCTCTTGACCACCCTTTCAACAAACCATTGACACCATCCCAGGCTTCTCAAACATCCTCACCTAAATCAGGAGCCCATCATCAAACTGTGATTCCTCGATCACCTTCAGCCCCTTTTTTTGAAATCAACACCATAAATATGGCCAATAGGTCACAAACCATGAAGAATAAAGGGAAAGAGAAGGTTTATTTCCTTCAAACATATCCATTTGTCAAGCCTCCACAAGCAAAATCCAAGATTACTGTCTTGGGCACATCTCAACAAACATCTTTGCATCCACTTCATGACCCCATGGTGAAACAACTTCACCCAACCTCTATGAAAACATCTTTGTATGACCTCATTCAAAGCCTTCCACAACATCAACAAGCCTTAATCAAAGCCTTACATGTAGTAGAGGTCCAACCCGAAGACTCCTAACCACTAGTTGCCTTAGTCAAATCATTACCAACCATTGCCTCTATCATCATCCCTAATTTTGAGATTCCAAACTCCAACCTAAAAGATCAAGATCTCACCCTCTTAAACTAAAGCCTATCAGGAAAAAAGCTTCACAAAATTCATCATTGCATTACACTCCTTGACAAGAAAAGATTTAATGTCTTCTCTCCATCTTATCTAACCATTTCTCAAGCATTCTCCTCATCACCAAAATAATTGGGGGAATTTGACTCTACTGACTATCACGACCTCAACCAAGCATTGACCAAATATCAATCAACCAAGCATTGAACAAATATCAACCAACCAAACATCAACCAACCTCTTAATCTTCTTAAACACTTGACCAATATGGAAAGAAGTAAACGAGGCAAGTTTGCTTCTAATTGACTCAGACTTTATATCATAATGCACAAGTATAGATCAGGGACTTATCATCTGTCTTCCCTTAAAGGCCGACTAGAACTTGAACCCATTAATGCCTTGCATCTATGACCATTGTACTATTAATCAAGTACTCATTCACTTGACATTAAACTTGAGCTCATCCCTTGAGCAACCCTCATCATCGTCAATCCTATTCCCTTCAACCCTTTTTCCCAACATTATTTAACCCTTTTGTGGAGTATGTATGCTTTGTCCTAATAAAAGGGAAACCCTTAAACCTCTATAGGCTTTTCCATGACTAAAAATTCAGTCATATATATATATATATATATATATATATATATATATATATATATATATATATAATTGGGATGTCAAAATATCAAAAGGTCATAAAACTTATAAATGTAGATTGCTCCCTTGAAGGACAGCTATTCAAAGACATTCAAACATATAAAGCAGAATATAGACCACTCCCTCAAAGGATGGCTATACCCAAATCTTGCTACAAATAGCACTCTCTCAGAAGCTTTCCGCATCAATCAACTTCACATATGACCACAAAACAAAAAAAAATCCCCGCGTAGACTTCCTGGATCGATCAGTCTACCCAAAAAAAAATGACTGACAAGCTATTAAGTCATGGACTTGCCTATAGTCATTCTTAGGGTCACCTATAAAAGGGGTAAAGTTATCCTTACTGAAAAGGGTTACCTTATCCTAACATATCATCAAACCTATTACCCCACCATACTCAAGGGATTTCAAGCTCACTCAATGTCAAGTGATTCAATTACTTCTCTAACACAACTAATTGTCAAAGATGTAATGCATAAATGGGGCTTTTTATTTACAAAACCCTTATCTATGCTATCATTATGGTCCTTGTTAGTGAAAGAGAAATGCGCCTTTCACTTCTTCCACACTTTGATCACAACTAAACCAATCCAAATCAACCAAATCATTTTCCAAACCAAACCCAACCAACCAAACCTTTTTCAGACCACTAACATGATAGCCTATTCACACTAGTTTCTATGGAAACCAGTACACATGGAAACTATCGACCACACAATTTATGCCAAGCATAAACCATTACTTGCTGAAGCATAAGCATACTCATTTCATTTTTAGCATACATCCATCACTAATATGGAAACTTGCTAGGGATGAAAAACCATAACCAATGTTACAAAATACACCATCACAAAATATGGAAAAGGTTGTAACATCATCTTACCCTCATCATTTATAACTTGACCAAACCAACCTATCAACTAACCTGAACTACATTGGTCTAAGGCCCTTCACATAGGGGCTATGTAGGTAGCACTTAGATGACATGACATCTTCTAGGGTTAGCTCAGCCACATCTATTTGTTCATCTATCTAATGGACACACCATTCAACCTTTAACCATGACTTAACCTAGTCCAACCCACCTCCATAATTGACCCTCTTCCTCCCTTTTAGGGAGAACTACATTGGCCTGAGGCCTTTCAAACAGGGGCTATGTAGGCAGCACTCAGATGACATGACATCTTTTGGGGTTATCTCAGCCACATCCGTTTGTTCATCTACTTGATGGACAAACCTTTTAACCTTTAACCATGACTTAACCTAGCCCGACCCCATCTATAACTGACCCTCTTCCTCCCTTTTAGGGAGAACTACATTGGCCTGAGGCCCTTCCAACAAGGGCTATGTAGTAGCACTTAGTTGACATGGGGTCTTTTGAGGTTAGCTTGGCCATTCCTTCGTCAATCCATCTAATGGACCAACTATCTATACCAACCCAAAATCATGACCAACAACCTTAGAGATCGCGACTATCTCCTTAGACCATGACCACTTTTGAGACAACTATGCCTTGGTTGTTTTGATTGCATGTCTGCTACCTCACGAATAGATAGCAAAATTGCCTGTAACCCATATTATAACCCTCACACCTATTGTTAGATTGTGAGCAAGTTGATCCCCAATATTTGTGACATTTTCATGTTTTCTAGGAGCACTTCCTGAGCCTAGGATACTTAGAACATGATGACCATTAGAGCTATAGCTTGGATCAAATAACCCAATCAGCTATGACTAAATACTGGGGATTGGTTATTTTGATTTTAGCACTCCTCAACCCTTGACTTGCGACAATTTGACCTGACCATCACGTGAAGTGGTATACATGCAATCTCAACTTTTGTAGTGTTCACACTCAAACTTCACCATATCCATCCATTCTCTATCAAATCGGCACTTGATTTCAGGTTCCCTTCCCTTAACTCCCACTTTGAGGGGGAATACCTCATCCCATAATTGGGGCAACCTACTCCTATTTTTGTCTTGCAGTTCACTAGAAAAACCAACAAGACAAAAATGACCTTATCCCATACTTGGGGCAGCTTACTCCTATTTTTGTCTTACAATTTGTCAGAACAACCAACAAGACAAAAAGAGGCAAATGTAGACACCAAAATTGTGTCTACTCCTTGGTCGACTCCCCCTTGGTCCCCTTGGTCCACTTCTAAACATTCCTAACCCACACACTTATTAATTTAAAATAAAATACCTATTTTAAATTAATAACACCACCCTTGACACCTCACCCTTGGATTCTTCACCCTTGGATACCCTCATTTATCACCCTATGACCCTTCATAATGACCTAAGACCTATTTCAACCCTCCCACTAATCCTCACACCTATTAAACCTACCTTCGACTATTTAACCATGACCACTAAACTTGGTAGATGGAAGAATGGGCAAAAGGCTAAAATTAGCCTTTTTACCCATCTTCTAACCGCTGACGTCAGTTACCCATCAACCGACGCCAGTGAGATCGCCAATGTCAATTGCTTAAAACCAACTCACAGGCTGAACAAAAAAAGAATCACAGACCATGAACGTGAATTCTCTTATTCTTGAGCTCTATCTCAGACTCTCTTCCTCTCTCGGCTCTTAGACTTGGACATCAATAGGAACTCTTTGAGATCAATCATCAGACTTCAACCAAATGCTCTTCTAGCTACAGACACAATAGGTACAAGCATTTTAAACACCTCTGGCTCTGCACCAAGCATGAGCTAAGTATTCTTCTACCCTTTTTATTATTTCAATAATTTAGAATGTATTTAGAATGTATAAGCAATTAGTTTCTTTTCATTACTTCTAAATATTATCAACCAAACTCAGCTATCAACCAGACCAGACCTAACTTTCTGCCTAGAGAAGCTAAGAGGCCTTCCCCATATCCTTACTCCTTTTGACAACCTATCCTCTACCCTTGTCCCTCTTAAGATCTTATTTATTGCACTACTAACCTACACAAACTCTCAAACTACTACAGACCATCCCATCAACCACAGACAATAACCAGAAACTCATCCAAGGCCATTACCCTGTTCGACATCGACCATTGCCCCTAACAATGTTGGTAGACTAACCAACATCGGCAGACTAACCAACGTCGACAACCTTGACAACCGACACTGGTAGAACTATCGACGTCAGTGACTGTGACAGACCGATAGCAGAATATAGGTATGCATTATTTGTATTTCTTTTGTTTAATCTTTTACCATTTCTCTTTCTAGAAACATTCTTTTATCAACTAGTGGACTATCATCCCTCAAGGAAGTCTTTGCACTTCTGGGATCAAGCTTTGCTTGCCAGACCACCTCATATCTATCTAACATTTTTTTGTTTAAGTCTTATTTTCTCTACAGGTGTCATCCTCCATAGCCAAAGAGGAGCTCCTTCAATCATCTGGGTAATGGTGTGCAAACTTCATCTAGGTACATACAAACCCCTAACCATTATTTTAGTTTCTTATTTCTTCTGAATGTGAAAAGCGAAAAGAGTTAGAAACAAAATAATGAACATATTTTTGGATTTTGGAAGTTCTTTTTATTTTTTTGGTTTTTTTAGAATATGTGAGACCTTAAACCTTATTTTATATCCTTTAAATTGTTTGAATCATGGTTGAATAAGTATAAATGGTGAATACCATGTTTCTTTTCACATTTTACATGTTTAGTAGAAGAACCAATGTTATCATTTGGAATATGGATCAATTTTCCTTCATGAAAAAAAGAAATACCTTATTGATTTTTTTAAAAAAATTCTTCCATTTGACATAACCAAAGATTTCCTAATGTAAATTCATGTGAATATTTTTGTGGCATAACCCAAAATTGTGTTTGAATCACTTTAGGACCACAATCAATTGGTAGTGTTATATTATCCCAAGAGCCTTTTCAACTTCCTTTTTTTTTAAAGTATTTTAGACCAAATCCAAGTTGTTTAAAACATCTTATATTGCAAGTAATTTTTCTTTGTGTAGGATCAATATGGTTATGCCAAAATTAATCACCACCCATGAATAATCTAATTGTTAAATCTTGTTGGCATAAATGAAGTGAGTTTTTCCACTTGGGGTGTTTTCATAGGATGTGGACCTTAGATTGATCCTATATTAAGTAAATTTTGTAAATATCCCATATAAATATTAGGAACACCACATTGTTGTTTATAATTTTCATTTAGTAATTCATCTCCCTCATTTGTATGAGGAATAAAACTTTGGAATTTAGAAGGGGATATGTTAAGCTCATTTAGATGAATAATTATGAACGAATAATATTTATGCAAATCCACATATAAATGGATAAAATACTATTTTTTTTGTGAAATTGTATTTCTTTAACTAGAGAAAGGATACCTCTACTAAAAATTAATTCCAACTCCAAATTTGGAGGTCTTAATGCTATCTTTGTGATTAAATTTTAAATGGGATAGTATAATCTTGAAAGGATTCATCATCACTTTGTTTTAAATTGTGAAAATGTTCTCAGGTATGTTTTGTAACCTTATGGATATTGAAATACATAAACAATGCAACTTCTAATTATGAAAAAGTGGTTAAGGAACCCTTTAGAAAGATATCAAACCAATTATGAGCTTCATTAGAAATGCTTATATGGAATACCTTTACTAATAATTTGTCATATATTTCTCATTAACAAAAATAATGTATATAGTTAATCATGGTGTTTTAATGGGTACTTATGACTAAAAAAAGAGGTAAATATGGCAATTCAAAATATTATGGATATAGATATTCAAGTATACATTGTGAAATAGGTTGATTATTAAATGACGTAACATTTACATTAAAATTATTGAAATCCATTTGTATTTAAAGTACAAAAACCTTTTTTTTAAGATCCCCAATAGTAATCATCATATAAATAAGATAATATATGGAATGGTGGTTCTTGGATTAAGTGTTATCATTGGTTCTAATCTACCACCCCTTTTTAATTTAGGCATATCAGTATTATCATCCTCATGGATAACAAGTACATGTTCTGAATCACTAGATTTAGGATACTTTGGTAATGGATTAGGATATCTAAATTGTGGCACCCTTGGTATATCATTTGTAGAGCTTTGAAAATTATTATTCTTTATCACCTTAGGATTTTAATGTTTCTTTTTCAATAGTACCTTAATAATACTTGGTAAGGATATCATGATGTCTTGGTTAACCTTTCAAAAACAATCAATGTCAAATGAAGGGAAAAGAGAATCATTGCGCTTGACAAGGTGGATATTATTTGGAAATGTTAGAAAATTAGGGGTTTTAATCAATTTAGTTGAAGGAATACACCCTTTATTTATAATTTTTAAATTGGAAGTAATTTCCTTATGTAGTTATATAAACTTTTGAAAATCATATGAATGAGAATTTGGTCATATGTATCCACTTTTATGGTAGAATTTTCATGAAGATCATGGTGAGATGACTTGCCTTATTATTTACTAATAACATAGACTGAATATTCTAACATTAACCATTGGTGAATAGTGGATTCAAGATGGTAGCTATAAGTAATTTAAATACATTTTATAACTTCATGTATCATATATGCCCATGTGTCCTCATCTAGTAGTTTTATATATTTTGTTATCAAGGGCTATAACTTGAAAATTTACCCTTCTTCTCTTTCAATTTCATCCATTGGGTAAATTTGGCCATTGAGGAATTTTTTAATTTATTTTTAAAAAAATAAGGAAAGAGCTAAATGGAGAGTGAAATAAGAAACCCAAGGAAACAACCCCTAGAATATTTTGCATTTGTATAAATTAGGTACACCAAATGATTAAACCCAAAATCTAGATTATGTAATCTAGGGTTAAAGGGGTTAGAGATATCCTAGGACACAAGGATGGTAGAGTATCTCTAAAGTAGGCCAATTAATTTCAAAACCTAGATTAAACATATACTAAATTTATTATGTTGATATGTACTACTAATGTAAATTACATTTATGCTAGATATTACAATGATATTGAAAACAATATACATATCTAGTTTTGATACTAACATAGATCTAGATCTAGAACATGTAGAAATTAGACTAGATCTATATTCTAGATGCATCACTTATTTTTTGAAATTATAATTTCATAAATATTACTAAAATTGGATACCATAGGTAAGCACAATTCAAAAATCTACATTTATCCTTGACTAACCTTGTTAATATCCTTTTGATAGTCTTAGTCTTGGTCTAATGGTTAGACTTTCTCATAGAAAGGTGTCTCATCAATTGCTTGTCATATTAGGGTCCCTTGTAAGGTCTAGAAGAGTGAATCAATACCCCTAGTCTTGTCATCAATCCCATTAATTAAGGTCTATTTGTGTTTTAAATAAGTTAAAGTATCTTTGTAAAGTTTAATGTTACTTTGCAAAGGTTAAGGTATGTTATCCATTGGTGGAGTATTGGTGTATTGACCTCCAATATGACATGATGTCTTATGTTGTATGAGATTTTATAGAGATATGATATGGTAAGGTGAAAACATTATTATTTCATGTTCATTAAAATTTAAGGTAAATTTGAAGAAATTAAGGTAATGTTTACCTTTACAAACTAGAATGATCAAATGCATTTAGAGGCCTCTAATGTGTTTCAAAGATATGTCAAGGAATTTCCTCCTCACACATGTTCATCTAGGTTAGTTTAAATGTTAAATGTGTAGTGGGACCCTCAAAATATCAATAAAATGAAATATAACATATAACTATGTTGAGGTATGCTCTTAGTGTTGGTTTTAAGGAAGCATTGTTATCATTGATATCAAAGTCAAGATTGAATGTCCTTCATGTTAAAATTCAAGGTTGATGACATGCTTGGTAAAGTGGTGTGTGAATAAGGAGTTTTTATTTCTATTTTTGAGAGAAATTTTTAAGGAAACCTATTATCCTTTATAAGGATTTATGACTTGTCAATATCATGTTCAAATGCAAAGGAATACTGAAGGAACATACAAGGTGCACAAAAAATCTAGTTGATGGCCTAGTTCCTTCAGCATAAACATATTATGAGATTGAAACTATGCATAATATTATTAAATCATGTGAGAAGGTGTTTAAACATATGTATGAATATTATAGTGCATCTACAGTGGTAGGAAGGTTAAGCTTTGAAGTTTATCCCTTGCATAAGAAACCTAGTATGAAGATATAGGCTTGATAGCTTTTTGAGATAAGCAGTATATGACTTGCATGTACATAGATGGAAGCTTGATACCATGACATGAATGAATATAACATGTGAATAAGGATTTTGAGATTAATTTAAGAGTTTTCCAAGTGTTTTTAAGGACCAAACATAACTGATGGTCCTTAACCTAATATGCATAGTGACTTAGTGAGAAGTTATAGGCTTGGTGCCTTAAAGAGATAGGCATGGGAATATATGAGTTGATCCATTAGATACCTATGTGATCAAAGGTTAAAATTAAATAACATTTTTTTATATTGTATTCCATGAGGATAGAGTGTTGAAGACATTTTAGGATGTTTCAAGATATGAATATACTCAAAGTATGTTTGGCAATATGAGGCCTAAGTGCATAGGGTGACCTATAGAAGCAAATTGAAGGTTTGAGTTCCTTTAGATAATGTCAGATATCTTGAGAGAATTTATATAGGTATAATAGGTCATATAAAGAAATTTGACAAACTTTTAAGTCATAATCCTATAGGAGAAAGTAATATTTTTAATGAAAACATTTACTATGTGCAAAAAATTAAGGGTTGTAGACCCAAAGAGAGGTTTCTCGTGCTCATTGGCATGTGAAAAAATTGAATGAGATTCTAATAACTTCATGTTAGTTTTTAAGTTCCTTATCTTGAAATAATTGGCATTGGTTTTAGGATTGAGGGGCAATCCTTTATGAATGATTGCTAAGAAGGTAAGGTAGTCAAAACCCTTACACATACTTGATAGGAAATATATACTTGGTTTTGGCTCATGATGGTCAAATTTACCTCTTTTAGTTCTTGTAACATATAAATGGCTCTCCAATATCTCCCTAGGTGGTTTTGGTTTGTCTTGACAGTAAACAAAAGCTACAAGAAAACCCTTATTTTAAGGGTTTTTTATGCTACAAGTAGATTTGACCAAGTAAAAGCATTAAAGTAACTATAGGATGATTTTAAAGACTCATATTTTATGATAATTAAATTTTTTAAGTAGGTTTTATACCAAAATTATGCCAAACTAGTCATGGAAGGTAGTTTATTGCTAAAATGGCCTAATGAGCAAAATAATGAGAAAACTAAGCGAGAATGAATATGAGTTTAGGTATTGGTTATAGAGGATTAGGGATGGGTAAAAATTAATTAGGTAATCATTAAATACATATTATTCCTATTTAAATTATATTTAAGTGTTGATTATACCTATAATTAAGCAAATTATTGTCATCAAACTGGCGTATCTAGCACAATGGAGTCTGTGTAGAGTGACATAGTGAAATTGGTCTATAATACCAATATTGATACATGATCATTTTTTGAGAGCCTATATATATATAAATCCATTGTAATATCATAAAATTATCCCCATAGGTGTCCCATAAGTTGTTTTTCTTGACTATATTTTTTATCCTATAGGAAACTTTTGTGTGTGTGTGAAAAATATGTTTATGAGTCTATTTTCACTAATATGGATGATAAAAATTTATAAAAGGTGTTATAAATGACTATTAAAATTATGTTAATGTATTTTTTATTATAATTTCCTTATCAATCTTGAAAATTTAAATTATTCTGAGTGAGCTATCTATAGGAGTGTTCTTGAGACCTTTTGGCCTTTGTGATGGAGAATAAAGATTTTTTGGAAGTTTTTTTATTCTTAAATATCCTATTAATTTAATTTAATTCATATTTTATGTCATATATTTGTGTATATGAGTCAATATTACAAGACAAACTTATAGGTAGTGAAAAGGCCTATTGGCAAGCAGACCTAATTCTTAGGTCCAAGTAGTGAAATGGGTAAAATGGAGTTTCAAACCCAAGGTGAACTTATTAATGGTATATTAGATTCATTAATAAAGTTTTTTATTTTTTATATAAGGTATAAAATGTTTCTAAGGTTCAGATTGGTAATGTGTGGATATGACAGACCTAATTGCATTAGGTCTCCATTAGGCCTAATGAAGGATTTGGACCTCATGGACGATGACCAGCTTTTGTAATGTTTATTTCAAATTTTAAAGGTATAAGGTGATATATTCCAAATTTATTTTATGGATTTAAATAATATTTTCCAACCAATATGCGTGAAATAAATATTTGAGTATAAAGGCAAGGCCTAATGAGGCTCTTTTGACTAATTATAATATTGGGCTACTAAGTGAAGGATATTGATTTTTTTAAATAGGTTAAGATATTTTATATCATAAAAGGACTTATATTAATATGTTATTGATATATAAATATGTTTTTGTATGTTTTTAACAAGGTTAATTGACCTAATATTGCCAAATAGAGGGTTAATTGAGTGAGACGGCATAAGAAGCTAGTGAAGTGAGATTGAAGGGTAAGGATTGAATGAAAAGGTTTTCATATACATTTGGTTTAGAAATATACATCCTTAGGTGACCAAAAATTATAGGGACTTTGTTGGTGATAATTTTCCTAAGGGGGTTGGAGCCTCCTTACAAGATTGAGCTTACAGAAGACTAGTTAGTTTGATGCTCAACTAGATAGGGGTTAGAGCTCCTTGTAAAGTGGGTGATTTACTAAATTTTGAATATTTTAATTATAAGATATTATTATATGTACATGGTTTAAGTTTTTATTCCTCTAGAGGTTTTCCCACATAGCCTTTATGTTCTCTTGTGTTATGATTGCATATTTGATTGTTTATGCATTGATCCTTTGAATATGCTCATGGATTGTTGAATAAAATTGTTTAGATAATTTTGAGAAATTTATTCTCCCCCACTCTTATTACCATTTATTCCAATATTTGGTATCATATCATTTAATTTAAATAAGGTTTGATAACCTAAACAATATCTAAATCAAGTGAAGATGGATAGTCAAGCATAAGGTGTTTTTTCTACAAACAAAGATCCATTGTTTAGTGGATCAAATTATGCCATTTGGAGTGTTATTATGAGGACATATCTGATGTCTCAAGGTCACGGTGTTCTGAAATCATTCTTGGATGGGTATACTACACCCCTATTCCTCATATGGATGTAGCAGGTAAGAAGGCTAGTGACAATAACTTAAAAGCCATGAATGGCATTATGTGTGGTCTAACAGAGGCATAACTTGTGAAATTGATACATTAAATGTCTACCAAATAAATTTGGGATAATTTAAAAATTATTCATGATGGAGATTCAAAATTCAAATTAGGCAATTTTCAAACACATAAAAGATAATTTGAAAGGTTGAAAATGAATGAATATGAGACCATTATAGCTTACTTGATGAGGGTTGATGAAGTGGTTAACATCATAAGAGGTCTAGGTGAAGAGATGAAATAATAAAATATTGTTCAGAATGTCTTAAGGTCTCTACTCCCAAATTTTATCTTAAGGTATTTGTTATTTAAGAAATGCAAGATCTAGACAAACTTGAGATGGATGGAGTTTATGGAACTCTAACAGACTATGAGATGAGAATAAGTGAAGTAAAACCTAAAAATAATGAAGTTAAATTGAAGGAAAAAAGGAATCCAAAGGAGAAGAAAACATAATGTAAGAGGATTAAATATAATTATGAATTTTATATTGATGATGATGATTTGATAGATTTGTTTACAAGGAAGTTAAAGAGAGGCTAAGGTAAATATAAAGGAAAATTACCTTTCAACTATTTAAATTGTGGAGGAATAGGAAATTTTTCTAAAAAATATCCTCATAAGCATAAGTATAATAATGATGAATAACATGATGAAGTTCATAATGATGAAAAAATATCCTGTAGGCCTGATAAAAGAAATAAAAGCCTTAGAAGGTATGATAACAAGAAAAGATTATTTTAAAAAATGGTATCTACACCAAGGAAAATTTATACTCATCTAATATGAGTGAGATAAGTAGTTAAAAGATTGATCATGAAGATGATGGCCCTGATGTCAATGAGGTTATCTCTAATGGTAGAAGAAGCAAAATTCTCAAATCTAGATGAATCGATATGGATTGGAGGTATAGTTGGTGATTTAGATGAAGAATAAGATGAGGTGGATCTTGAAACTAACTTTATTAATACTCAAGAAGAAATAAAGATAGTAAAGAATAAAAATAGGGAATTAATATCTCTCAACAAATATTATGACGAGTAAATCAAATTTTTTGAGGTTAGACTGAGTAATAACTCTAAGGAATAAGAATAAATAGCCAAGCATTTGGGAAGTCAACTTGAAATTATATCTATAGGTCTAAAAGAAAAATAATAAGAATGTGAAAGGTATGTATCTTAAGTGAACTCCATAAGATCTAAATTTAAACAATCATCAAAAAAGGCTAAGACCTTTCTAAGGTTTGAAAAGATCTCCAATGATTTAGACAACCTTCTGAGTAGTCAAAATATTGTTGATGATAAGATAGGTCTTGGTTTCATTGAATATCAAGAGGATACAAATGAGGTCAATAAGGTTGATAATCAACCTATAAAATATGGTGCTAATAGAATGAAAGCCAACACTTTTAGGCAAAACAACACCATAAGTTATGATAATCATTTGAATGGATATTGTTATTCATGTAATTAATTTGGTCATAGAGAAATGTATTAATAAAGGCCCTTTATGAATGAATTTGCATGGAAATATGAGGATAATTATTAGTCAAGAGGTATGAGGCATACTGATTTTACATCTAGAGGGATAACATGTTTTAACTATAATATTATTGGTCACATTACAAGGTACTACAAGCATGACCTTTTTAAACAAGATAAGATATTTGAGGATTCTAGAACACAAGAAATAAATAACAAGTGGAAGCCTAAGACAACTAAGTTTGACAATTAGGATGTAAGTCCAAGTGCACTATTTACCATGATAGAGAAAAATCAAGATATAATATAATTACAAGAATATTCTTTATCAACTCAATTCATCAATAAAGGAGTTAAGACTGATAAAACAAGTCAAAATGTATCTTAAACAAATATTGAAGGAGTCAAACTAGAAGGACAAATCAATCACAAGAGGATTATGAAGGAGGTTCAATCATGTAAGGACATGGAGATTTGGGAATCTCTAGAACTCTTGTTATTCAAGTTCTCTAGAGAAATAGTGACTCCACTAAGCTTCATAGAGGCACTCATCTGGAAAGTAAGAATCATAGCAGATGCATGGTCATAGGGGGAGTTTTGGGTTATGGGAAACTTCAATTCTCAAGTATCAATCAATGATGTGGGGAAGTTTGATATAGATGTGAACACAAGAAGACAAATCACAAAAGTTTTGTATGATGACTTGATCAAACCAAGTCATAATTTTGAAAATGTATTAAATCTTCATGAAGACAAAGGGAGAGATAACTCAGACCCTTTGAGCTTTTGGTAGTATGGGCATGATTATTATGAGCTAAGAGTTAAGGATTTAATTGGTTTAGAGGTGTGTTTCTAAGGTATGATTCTCTACATGTTTTTGGTTGATTTATTTTGGTTAAATGGATTCAAAAGGTGTGGTAAAAGGAGTGTTATGTTTTGAATTAGGGGGAACATGTGTGAGGTGTTTTAGAGAGAATAGTGCAAAGATCTTATGTCAGGTCCTAGGATCTAATTGTCATGTTGAGGAAGATAAAACTTTGTCATTAATGTCAAATGGGGAGAAAGTTCTAATTTTAAAATCAAACATTAGGGAATGATCAAGAATGTTTTCCATCAATGATAAAGGGGGAGATTATTGAGGTATGATTCTAGTGTTGCTTTTAAGGTAGTATTGTTATCATTGATGTCAAGGTTAAGATTGAATCTCATTCATGTTAAAAGCTAGGTTTGATGACATGCTTGGTAATTTATTATTTTTAGGTAAATTAGTGTTTAATTCTTAAATAATAAAAGGGTATGAATAGGAGAAAATTATTAAATAATATTCCAAATTAAAGCTATTTATTTGTGAAATTTAATTACAATTTAACCTTTTCTAAAAATAGTAGTGAGAGAGAGAGAAAATTAAACTTATCTTATTTTGTTTTGATCCAACTGAGATATGGTCTAGAAATTTATGTGCAAGCCTATGACACTATCAAAAAAGGATTATAAACTTCATTTCTTGATTAGGATGTTGTGTTAAAATTGGACACCTTGGGCTCTGATGCTATAGTCCTTCCCTAGTGTTTTTATCCTGAGGATCTAAGCTTTTTAGGTTTTGTTTTCCTAGTTAGTGTGAGCCTGTGTACAAAATTTTGGATCCTCGCTATTAATATATATCCTTATAGAGTTTGTTTTTTATGTCTTTATCTTATATTCACTTGAATCAAAACTTTTGAAAATAGGGAAAAGGGGTTAGTGTGTGTAAAATGCATTGGATGTGCCTCACACCTTGTATGTGGGTATGCTACCTACATACCAATACTTTGAGGAAGGATCAAGCCATATGTAGTTATCCCTTTAAGATTTTTTTGTGCAATATTTAATGAAAATGTAATAAATGCAAAAACTAGGTGTGCTTAAGATGACTAAGGGCTTGTGTAAGGACTTGAATTGGATTGAAAGTGTATAGGCTAGTTGTATGTAGAGAATAGGGAAGATTGATTGAGTCATATTACTTTTATTGTTGCTTACTTGAGTGATATTTTCCAACCCGTTCTAAATGATCTTTGAATGAGATTTTATATGGATTTATTAGTCATGGCTAGATGGAACCAAACTAGGTTGACATAATGAACAAGAGGAATCAGGGAAAAATGATAATTTGGGCTCAAATTATGATTGGATAGGATTGTTGGAAAGGGGACACCCTAGGGTATATCATTATAGTCCAACTTTGGTGTTATTGTCCTAAGTAGATGGGACATAGGGGGATAGATTAGCTATGAAGAGAGGGTCCTAGATCAGATGGGATCAAGTCTAGAAGGTTATGAATGGCTAAAAATCATTGAAAATAATCTTGAGAGGGTTATGAGTTCAATCAAGAGGGACATAAGGATTTGGTGTCATTATCCATGCTCAAGTTGTTAATTTTTAAATTTTATATGACTACATTTACCCCCTACTTTTTTCTAGTGATGCAATAAAGTGAAATACTACGATAAAGGAAAATAAAAAGTGTACCTAAACTTACCTACAAAGGTGAATCCCATGAAGCTATGTGATGTTGAGAAATGTTGGATGGTTTATAGAGAGCACATTATGTAAGTGTAAATATTTGAAAGGAAAATAAAGAGTAGATCAGTTCTTATTATATGCAATATAAAATAAAATGTACAAAGTTGGGTGAGAGAGAGGAAGAAAAAGGAATGAATACACCTCATTGGGTATGTAAACCAATACAAAACCTATTTTGATGTTGATTAAGGTTGATTAATGTTGGATTTGATGGATGATGTTGTACCAAAAGTTTATTATGAATGCAGCTAAGTGCTTAATTCCCCAAAAAGTGGCTCAAGAATGCAAAGGCTAGCTATTCGGCTCCATTGTTGCCTACTAAGTGAATCTAGATGATCCTACATGTGATAATCAATGTTTGGACTATGTATCTAATCTATTTAAATAAGTGGCTCAAGAATACAAAGGTTGACCCTTTGGCTCCATCATTGCCCCATAAAGTGAAGCTATGAATTGATATCAGTATGAAGAAGTATGTTGTATGATATGGATTTTGAAGCCCATTAATGCTCTAAAAATCTAAAAATGTGGCATGGATAGTTGAATGTGTATTGTAAACTAGGCTAATGTTGGCCAACTCAGAAAAGATGGATATTAGGCTTGTATGAAAGCCACTCCAAAATTAAAAATTTGTTTTATCTAAAAGCCACTCAAGAACTCATGAATATGGAGTTAGTCTTGTATGGAATCCACTCTAAAATGATGACAACCACATATAGATGGAGCAAGGCAAAAAACTATTGAGAATGCTTGGGTAATGATGAACTTAGAAAGAAAAGAAGCAAAAGTGATGTGAAATCTACCTCCAATCATGGGTGTTTGAAACATGGATTTTGATCTAGAAGTTATACCAACTATTGCATCTAAAACTAGAAGTGAGAACCAATCATGTCATCCATGATTCCCCCTATGTCTAGATTCTCTAAGAAAATTTTACTAAAAAATATTGATTATGAATAGTCTGATTATGCAAAACTATAGTTGAACCTACTTTTCTGCATGATTCTATAAAATCTAGCTTTTTATTGTTTGGATAGGAGCATCAAAATAGGACACCATGGTGTCTAATGCTATATTCCAACTTGGCATTATTGTCCTAGTCTAAAACTAATCACTATTTTAGATTCTTGATTGTCTTCTTGGTGTATTTTAATTGGTTTGATTACTAGTTGTTATTCTAGTTATTCTAAAATTGGATTTTTCAACTGATAGGAGCTTTGATCTTTATAGCAAAACCCCTATTTTTTTCCCCCTCTTTTGAGGGTAGGAATAACTAACCTATAATGACTACCCTTATAATAATAATAATCCCTACAAGTGTGTTAAGATAGAAAATATACATGATACAATAATGATAATCAACAAGATATCTCAAGATGTACTATGGTTTGAATTGATATATTGCTAAATCAACAAGGGTATTCCTAGATAGATATAACAATGTAATAGCATGTGAAATGTATTGGAATTGAATTAAAACTAGAAATGTTAGTTGTTAGTTTATTATTTATTAGGTATCATGAAGGGATGGATCATGATGTCCATCATGGCATCCAAGAAGCAAGATAATGCATGATTTAGATCATGGCATTGTAAATAATCAAAATCAATCAAGAAATAAACACACAAAGCAAGAAGTAAGAAAGATACAAGGGTAGACAATGGACCATGAAAATAAGGGACATGGGCACATGTCACTCAAACTAGAAAGTAAGAAAACAAGGCATGTTCAAATTCCACATACACCTACAAGTGAAGCAAGAAAACTTGGCATAAGGGCCACAAACACATAGAAGATTACAATTAAAGGACATTGGTAAATATCCTAAGGCACACACATGAATAGAAGTAAAGGAAATTGGAAAATATTCTAAGGAGCATACAGGAGATAAATAGGAACTGAAAATGTGATCACATCAAGCTATGCTAAGAAATAAGATAAATCATGTAAAGACTAGAAAGATACAATCACATCTAACTAATCAAATCAAGAGGAAATATATGCAAGACATGTTTAGTACAAGACTAGGTATATGCTAAGAAATACACAAGTGTTAGATACTGATGATATGTCAATAAAGTAATTTGAATAAAATATTATATAATGTACATCAACATGATAACTTAGAGTGTGGAGTGTAACAATGACACAACCTAGATGGTGTAGTCATGTATAATATACCCCCAGGGGATATGTATATCGATGTGTGTCTCGAATGTAGAAGTAGGATGCCCCCTCAATGGGTAGAGTGAAGCAATCAAGTAGTTGGATGTCACTACACACACTCAAAAAAGATCAAGTGAAGTATGGTAATGTAGATAAATTTATATACAATAGCACGAAATAGTGAATGTAAGTCCTAGGATAGTAGTAGCAATATAAAGCATGGATGATGCATATAATCAAAATATTTTTGTTATTTTGATATATTTGAATGTTTTTGTATTTTTTAAAATGTTATATTGTTTTTATATTTTGAAATATTTGAACCATGTAAAATCAAGAAAAAGATATTATGTATTATCAGTGATAGGGATAATTATACTAACTGATGAGTCTCATACGAGACTCCCTATCATAGTGTCCTATATCAAGGAGTGGAACCATGCATGATCATGAAGCATGATGAAAATGATGAGACTATGGATTTAAAATCTATATATGTTGTACATGATCTAAAATATTTGAAGTAAAAACTAACTATGGGGTCCTATAACTCTAAGAAGTGGATACAATTGTAGGGCTTTTGGGGACCCATCTAGAAGTAAGAGAATCTCTCTGAACATGTGCTTTATGTGTAGGTGCATGAGATATTAGTAAGACTACCTTGGGTGTGAATACTATAGATGGAAGCTATCTATAATAATGAAGTGGTGTAGGTGTATGAACCCTCTATACTGGCATTGGATTCCTCAACTATGTCTAAATCTGAATTAGAGTAGGAACTATTACTAGAGGAGAAACTAAAATTGGTGGCAAAACTAAAACTATTGATTGAAAAGTAGATAATATATTTGAAGTGGGGAGTGGTAACTCATATGGAACTCCACCAAATATAATAAACCTTATTATCATGAATGAATTTCATGAATCTGTGAATTATAAAGTGTACTACTCAAAGTTTCAAAATCCATGGTCAACCAAGCAACATATCAAAAACTCCTGCACTAGGAACTATAGTGAATGGTGTGGCCATGTGTGTTAGACCAACCTGTAGAGGATGTACATTCTCACCCATTAAATGTTCTGTGTGCCTATTGAATCCACTGATAACTATGTCCATCAAGGTAATATCTTACTTTGAATATCTCAAATTCTATAGTAATGTCATAGTTCACATGTTCACACTAGATCCATTATCTATGAAAACACTATGAATAGGATGATTATGAATGTGAGATCTAATAAAGAGTGTGTGATAGTTTGTATCATCCTCAACAATCTCATGCTATGAGAAGGAGATGAAAGGTCTAGCTAGAACTTTGGAATTATATACACCAATCATGTTGCTCAAAGGATGTAACTCAATTGAAGGTGACTTATATGTATCTGGTGGGGGATGTGCATGATATGTATGGTGAACCCCTGATTGATCCCCTACTTCTTGTTTGGAATGTTGTGGAAATAGATCTAAGAATATTTTCAATGTTTTATCCTATATTTTCTTTGTCGATGGAGGCTCAACTAAAATGCTAAGATCAATAGTGTTTAAATATATTAGGTCATATATCTTGTGCTTTAAAATGATGCATCTATTTATCATATGGCCTAGTTCCCTATGGTATAATAAAATCCATGTTGAACATATCCCTTTGGAAGAGGCTTTGTTGGATCAACATCCTAAATAGGAGGGAGAGATATGATATTATAATCCAAAAGCTATTGTAAAACTGTGGCTAGAAGAACTAAAAGCTATGAAAAATTACATCAAGGAGGTGCTAATAAAATTATTCATTGACGAGGCTTAGAAAATGCATTGACTATAGGTTGATTTTGTCATTTAGTATCATTAAACTTGACCTTATACAGTAATTTTTTGTTACTCTTATTAGTGTGTCTAATATATTAGTGTAATTTAGTTTTTCCAATGAAATCAATTTGATTTCTCTTTCCTTTAATGTGTGACACAATTTAGTGAAGGAAGAAAATATTTTAAACATGATTGATTTGTGAAGTGATGGTAGAAGACTCTATTTGAAGAGGTTTTATAACTCTTGATCTACCATGGGGCTAGTCATCTTAGCCAAAATGGTCTTGTATCAAAGAACATAATCCATGAAATGTTCATTTGACCTTTGTTTCTATTTTGTAACTTGAGAATATGAAACCTTGTCACCAATGTTAATGCTGAAATGAGCTACGAACATGTCAGCTAAAGGATTGAATTCACTAATTGACTAATTAGGTAAACCATCGTAAAGCATAATTCTTTAGGCTTTATAGAAATATCTTGGTAAGTAACTGGTCATTTGGTACATATTCTAAGCATGTTGCATAAAATGATCTTAAATGTGTCTCTGGATCACCCTTGCCATCATAAAGAGTAAGCGTGGGTTGAAAAAAAACTTGTGGCAAGGGTGTAAAAGTAATGTGACATGTTAATGGTGTGTGCAGTTTAGCAAAAGGATCCAAAGATTGTGTAGGTCTAGAGGCAACTTGCTCAAGATTTTGTACCTTGGATTGAATAGATCTTATCTCTTACACAAGGGATACCACATTAGGAGACAAAGATGTACTAGCTACAGTTGGTGACACAAAAGAAGGTTGGGTTGTTATAGGTGGTTGTTGAGACATAACTACCCCCATAGTAACATTTACAACTGGTGGTTCTATGGTTTGTTGATCATTATTCACTTTTTGTTGTTCCTCTTGTAGAATAATAAACATGTCATCTTGCATATCAAGATGTCTGCTTAAAAGTTCTTGAAGTTATCTTTTATTAGTTTCATCAAAACCAGTATATTGGGCTATTGTTAAACTAGGAAAACATTTGAAATGTGTTTGAATATTTTACAATAAGTTGTAATATGCAAAGTGATAGAAAGGGAAAATACTAAATCTAAGAAATGCAAAGTCCTAAAAATAGTGAATTGTAAATTGCACAAAAAGGATACGAATCTCCCGATCATGTAAGGTGATAAATCAAGAAGCAAAAAGGAGCTAGTATATACACTTAGGGTTTTGACAATAATATTTTTGCAAAATACTATGAATTTTTAAAATAAAAATTGAATTTTTGAGTTTAGTATGCAAGTAAAAATTCAAAAAATTATGGGAAAGTATTTGACTTAATGGGACCTAGTAAATGCAAATAGGGTTTTAAGGAAAATATTTTTTTTGGAATTACTATGAATTTTTGAAATTTGAAGTGATTTTTTTATTTTAATATGCAACTAAAAATTCAGAAAATGATTGTAAAATTACTAGCATCAACTAGGTTTTAAAATAAAATTATTTTTTAAATTACTATTGAATTTGAGAATTCGAATCAAATTTTTGATTTAGATATGCAAGCAAAAAATTAGGAAATTATTGGATTAATATTGAAAAATTACTGGGAGCTAGTTGATGCAACTAGGGTATGAAATAAAATTATTTTAAAATTTACTACTAAATTTTAAAATTTGGGATGAATTTTTGCCTTAAATATTCAAGAAATAAATAGAAATTTATGGTAAAAAATCAGCTAGGAATTTACCCTAGGGGTTTTAGGTGTTTTATGCACAATTTGAAGTAGGTCAAGTTCACCAAATGATTTATTATTTTTGGGGAAATTAACGTTTAATTCATAAATAATATAAGGGTCTAAGTAGGATAATATAAGTAAATAATATTCCAAATTAAAGATACTAATTTGTGAAATTTAATTGTAATTTTACCTTTTCTAAAAATGATAGAGAGAGAGAGAGAGAGAGAGAGAGAGAGAGAGAGAGAGAGAGAGAGAGAGAGAGAGAGAGAGAGAGAGAGAGAGAAACTTATCTTATTATGTATTGATCTAACTGAGATAGGGTCTAGAAATTTGTGTACAATCTTAGGACACTATCACAAATAGGATTATAAACTTCATTTCTTGATTGGAATGTTATGCTGATATTAGACACCTTAGGCTCTGGTGCTATAGTCCTTCCATGGCACTATTGTCCTAAGGATCTAAGCTTTATGGGTTTTATTTTCCTGGTTAGTGTGAGCCTATTTACCAAATTTTAGAGCCTTATTATTAACAAATATCCTTATAGATATGATTTTATATGTCTATATATAGTATGAACTTGAATAGAAACTTTTACAAATAGGGAAAAGGGGTTAGTATCTGTAATATGCACTGAACATGCCTCACACCCCATGTGTGGGAACATTGCCTATATACCAATACTTTGATGAGGGATCAAGCCATATGTATTTCTCCTTTTAAGAGTTCTTAGTGTAATAGTGAATGAAAATGTAAGAAATTCAAAAACTAGGTGTGCTTGCAATGAATAAAGGTTGATGTAAGGACTTGAATTAGCTTGAAAGTGTATAGGCTAGTTATATGCAGAGAATAAGGAAGATTTTTTATTGGTCTTGCTTTTAATCTTTCTTTCTTGAGTGATATTTGACAACCATTTCCAAATGATATTTGAATGGGATTTTATATGGATCTATTAGTCATGGGTTAGATGGAACCAAACTAGGTTGACACATTAAACAAGAGGAATCAGGGAAAAATGGTAATATATACTAAAATTTTGATTGGATAGGAGTGTTGGAAAGGGGCCACCCTAGGGTCCATCACTATCATCCAACTTTGGTGCTATTGTCCTGAGTAGATAGGATGTAGCGGGATAGATTAGCTATGAAGAGAGGGTCATGGTTTAGCTAGTTACAATTCTAGAAGACTATGGATGATTGGGAATCAATGAAAATAATATTGAGAGGGTTATGAGTGCAAGCAAGAGGAACCTAAGGATTAGGTGTTATTATCCATGCTCAAGTTGCCATTTTTTGCATTTTATATGACTACACTTGGTGAAGTGGTGTGTGACTAAAGAGTTTTTAACTCTCTTTTTGAGAGAAAATTTGAAGGTAACTCAGTATCCTTTCTAAGGATTCATGACTTTTCAAGATAATTTTCAAATAAAAAATAATAATGAACATATAAGGTGTACAATAAATCTATTTGATGGCCTAGTTCCTTAAGCATGGACATATAATGAACTTAAAACTATGAAAAATATTGTTATAATATGTGATAAGGTGCTTTAAAATATGTATGAATATGATAATGAATCTATAGTGTTAGGAAATTCAAGCTCTAAAATCTAGCCCTTATATAAGAAACCTAGTATGAAGATACAGGATTGGTAGCTTGTTGAGATAAGCAATATATGACTTATATGTACATGGATGGTAGCTTGAGAGCATGAAATGAATGAATATAACATGTTACTAAGGTTTTTCATATTATTACAAGAGGTTTCCAAGTTTTTTCAATGACCAAACATAACTGATGGTTCTACACCTAATTTGCATAGTGACCTAGTGAGAAGTTGTAGGCTTGATGCCTGAATGAAATAGGCTTGAGATCATGTGTGTTGAGCCATTATATACCTATGTGACAAAATATGGTATTTTAAGAATTTTTTTTTATATTTTATGATATTAGGATATAGTTTTTAATACATTTTAGTATGTTTCAAGACATGAACACACTCAAAGTATGTTTGTCAATATGAGGCCTAAGTGCACAAGGTAACCTATAGAGGCCTATTGAGGGGTCAAGTTAATTTAAAAGGATTAAATATCTCTTTATATAATTTACATATGTTTTATAATTCATATAAATCATTTTGACAAATTTTTAAGTCATAAACCTATAGCAAAAGTAAGATTTTTGATGAAAACACTGACTATGTGTAAAGAATTGAGGGTTAAAAAACTGAGGAGAAGTTTCTCATGATCATTAAAATTTGAAAAAATTACATGAGATATTAATAAATTAATTTTATTTAGGTAGGGTACCTATATTTAAATCCTTGGAATTGGTTTTATGATTGAGGGGCAATCCTTTATGAATGATTACTAAGAAGGTAAGGTAGTCAAAACCCTCCTAAGACCCTTACGCAAACCTGATATGAAAGATATAATTATTTTTGGCTTAGAATGGTAAAATTGACCTATTTTAGTTTTTTTAAAATATAAATGAATCTTCAATATTTCCCTAGGTGGTTTTGGTTTGTCTTGATAGTAAATAGAAGCTACAGGAAAACCCTTATTTTTAGGGTTTTTGATGCTAAAAGTAGGGTTGACAAGGTAAAATCATGAAAGTAACTAGAGGATTATTTTAAAGATTCATAATTTATGATCATGAAAGTTTTTTATTAGTTTTTATACCAAAATTATGGATAACTAGTCGTGGAAGGTAGCCTATCACTAAACTAGCTTAATGAGCATAACAATGAGAAAACTAGGCAAGAATGAATATGAGTTTAGGGATTAGTTGGAGAGGATTAGGGATAGATAAAAAGTCATGGTAATTAATCATTAAATACATAATAATCCAATTTAAATTATATTTAAGTGTTTATGATGCCTAAAATCAAGCAAAATGTTGTCATCAAAATGGCCTATCTAGCATAGTGGAGTTTGTGTAGAGTGACATAGTGAAATTATTTGTAAGACCAATATTTAAACATGATCATTAAAAATATATCTCCATATATGTTATAAATATTATATATGTTTTCAAAAATCCATTTTAATATCATAAAAGTATCTCCATAGGTGTCCCATAAGTTGTTTTTCTTGACTGTACTTTTTATCCTACAAGAAACTTTTTTGTGTATGTGAAAAAGATGTTTCTGAGTCTATTTTCACTAAGATGGATGATCCAAACTTATTAAATGTGTTATAATATAATAATAAGATAATTTTAATGAATTTTTTCTCATTATAAGTTCTTTATCAAGCTTGAAAATTCATGTTATTCTGACTATGTTTTGACAGTGTTTAGAGTTTCTGAGTGAGCTATCTATAGGAGTATTCTCAAGGCCTTTTGGCATGTGTGATGGAGAATAAATATTTTTGGTAAATTTTAGAGTCTTAAATATAATATTAATTTCATTTAATTCATAATTTATTTGGGATATTTGTTTATATTATTCAATATTACAAGATAGACTTACAGGTAGTGAAAAGGCCTATTGGTAAGGAGACCTAATTGGTAGGAACAAGTAGTGAAATGGGCCAAATGGAGTTTTAGAACCAATATTAACTTATAATGGGTATATATTAGGTATAAATAATATTTTTTAAACATTTTTATAAGTTATAAACTATTTCTAAGGGTGATATTGGTAACATGTGGATAAGACAGACCTAATTGCATTAGTTCTCCATTAGGCCTAAGGAATGAGTTGGACCTTATGGAATATGACCAATTTTTGTAATTTGTGTTTCAACTTTAAAACTTTTATGGTGATATATTCCAAATTCATTTTATGTATGTAAATATCTTTTATGAACAATATGGGTGAAATAAATATTTGAGTATAAAGGCAAGGCCTAATGAGGCTATGTTGACTAGTTATAATATTGGGCTATTAAGAGAAGGATGTTGAGTTTTGTTTATAGTTTAAGAGATTGGATATCATGAAAGGAATGATATGAATAAATAACTATGTTTTTTTAGGTTTTTAACAAGGTAATTTGACCTACTATTTCCAAAGATAGGGCTAATTGAATGAGACGGCATAAGAAGTTGGTGAAGTGAGATTGAAGGGTAAGGAGTGCATGAAAAGGTTATCATCTACATTTGGGTTATAAATAGACATGATAAGGTGACCAAAAATCATGGGTTACTTGGTCAATGATAATTTACCTAAGGGGGTTGGATCCTCACAATATTTATCTTTCAAAAGACTAGTTGGGTTGGTCTTCAACTAGATAGGGGTTGGAGCTTCTTGTAAAGTGGGTGTTTTACTAAATTTTGAATATTGTATTTATAGGATAGTAGTACATCTGCATGGTTTAGTGGGTTTTATTCCCTAAGAGGGATTCCCACATAAACTTTGTGTTCTCTTATGTTATGCTTGCATAGTTGATTGTTTATGCATTGATACTTTATATATGCCCTTGGATTATTTAATGAAATTGTTTATATAATGTTGAGTATTGAATTCACCCCCCCCCTTTGTAGTCTTTCTTAAAAAAAATTGACAAGGGATTATAAAGAAAATTTTCAACATGGAAATGGTCATTTCATGTGAAAATTAATGGTTTCAAATCTCTTAGGGTTTTTCAACCTCAAATCATGCTTGTGGCACCATTGGCAGGTCCAAAGAAGCCAAAAATGTTTCGTTTCCTCCATTGACCTATTTGTAGGCTAGTGAAGGCCATTTTCAAGTGTTCAATTAATGAAGAGGAAATATATTTGAATATAGTGATATTGGGGGTGGATATGAGAGCTTATTCCATTAAAATTATAGGAATTATTTTGAGGTTTTAATGGATATGATTTATTAATTATCATTAATAAGTTAAGCAACACAAAACCCTCCTAAAACCCTCCTAATAAGTTATGCATGGAAGTTATTATTTCCATATAGGAAACATTTTTATTAGTATTATATATCCCTATTAGGTATTTTCAAGTTGTTATCTAATGCCAAATAGACTAAACATCAAGAAAATGTGAAATTCTAGGTTTGAAAGTGGTAAGGTCAAATGTTTTTTTCTATCAGACAAGGTACTATTAGATGGTTTTGGGGTTGAAATTAAATAAAAAACATTTATTACGCATATGTACCATCAAATAATGTTAAGGTGTGGAGCCTAAAAGCTTCACATATGAGCACATTACAAAGTTGCAGGTCTACACAGTCACCGGCGTCGGTCAGGAGCCACCGACGTCGATCTGGTGCAGTTGAAGAGACGCCGGCGTCGGCAGAGGATCGGCTGACATCGGTCACAAGCAAGTAGATAGGAACTAGCGTCGGTTACCTGTGCATCCAAAATTCTATTTTTGAGGACAGAAATGAGTGTTTGCATGATGAGTTTAAGCCTTAGTCTTAAGTTCACGTTTCTATTATTAGCAAGATTGTTTTTAGAGCCATTGTTCAAGAGGCTTAACTATTGGTTATAAGTGCATGCTCAAGTTTCCTAATTATATATGTAGAATTAGATCTTCTTAGCTTAGTGTGATTATTGTAGTAGTTCATTATATGTGAATGTTGAAGAATAGTACAGAGTTGTATCAATCCAAGTTGTTGGAATTGATTGTACTTGAGAGAGAGAGCTCTTAAGGGATAGAGATCTAGAGAGAGATCTTGTGCATCTGAGAGAGGTGTGGAAGAAAGAAGTTTCTTCAATTGTATTCCTTTTGTAAAGAGTTTAATACAAGTTTTCAGGGTGGTTTCTTGTATCTCTTGTTCTTTGCTATTATCTGATTCTAGTTACTTGTCTATCTGATTTAATTCCACGGTTTATTGCTTTCATAAGTGTAATCATATTGTTGGTTGATCCCCAACAAGTGGTATCAGAGCCTTGGTTGTAGGTTTAGAGTTTGATATCCAATAATTGTTATCAAAGCTCAGGTTCACTAACAGCTGGTTCATATCTATGTAGTGTGTATTGATTACAGGTTGCTCACAGGAGTTTCTGCAGAGATTTATGTTTGAGTGGGAGAAGCAATGGCAGATGAAAGTAAACTGAGAATGGAGAAGTTCAATGGCAAAAACTATCAAAATTGGAGAATGTAGATAGAGGACTATCTATATCAGAAGGATCTATACTTACTGTTAGGTGGGATTGTAAAGAAGCCCACAGACATGGAGGATGAAGAATGGGAAGTTCTTGACAGAAAGGCTCTGGGGTCTATAAGACTGATTCTAGCATCTACTATGATATCTAATTTATCACAGGCAAAAACAACGGTAGAGTTTATGACTACTCTAGCAAATTTGTACGAAAAACACTCAGCTTCTAATAAGGTATATCTTATGAAGCAGCTATTCAATTTGCATATGCAGGAAGGTGGATCTATATCTAATCACCTAAATGATCTCCATGGTATTGTAAATCAATTAAGTTCAGTCAAAATAATTTTTGATGATGAAATAAAAGCTCTTTTAATATTATGTTCTTTGCCTGAAAGCTGGCATAGCTTAGTAATGGCAGTTAGCAATACTGCATCTGCATCAAATATTCTAAAAGAAGAGGATGTTGTTAGTGTTATCTTGATTGAGGAAATTCACAGGAAAATCACAGAAGAGACATCTGGGAACGCTTTAAGTTTTGAGAGCAGGGGAAGGCAAAAAGAGAAGAGCAAGAAAGGCAGATCAAGATCCAAGTCTAAGGGGAAAGGTAGATCTAAATCCAGAAATGGTAGAAGGCCACAATGTTGGAATTGTGGAAAGATGGGGCACATAAGTAGAGATTGCTGGTCAAAGCCTAAGGAGGACAATCAACACGAAGGAAAAGAAGAAGCAAAGGTTGCAGGTATTGCACAAGATGCTTTAATATTCTCTTTGCATAATAATATAGAATCTTGGGTGCTAGATTTTGGTGCATCTTTTCATGCTACTCCTAATAGGGAATATTTTTGTGACTATATCCATGGGGATTTTGGAATAGTATATCTAGGGGATGATGAACCCTATAAAATAATTGGCAAAGGTAAAGTGCAGTTGAAAATGCCGAATGGCAACACATGGGTGTTGAAAGAAGTTATACATGTTCCTAGCTTGAAGAGAAATTTGATTTTTGTAGGAAAGTTAGGGGATGAGGGTTGTACAATAACTCTCACAACAGAATCTTGGAAGGTGACCAATGGTGCACTTGTTATGGCCAGAGGTAAGAGAGCAGGTACTTTCTATTTGTGTAATTGTGTTACTAACAATTCTCCTTATGTATTATCTACCTCAAATGTGGATGCAAAATTATGGCACTCAAGGCTTGGCCACATGAGTGAGAAGGGGATGTCAATTATTAAGTCTAAAGGTAAGCTTTCAGATTTGAAAAGTATGGATCTAGAATTTTGTGAGCACTATTTATTTGGAAAATAGAAAAGGGTTAATTTTCTCAAGACTGGGTCTACAAAGAAGAAGCATAAGTTGCAGCTTGTTCACACAGACGTGTGGGGGCCAACTCAAGTAGCTTCTATTGGAGGATCACAATACTATGTTTCATTCATAGATGATGCTACAAGAAAGGTATGGATCTACTGTATTAAAAAGAAATCTGATGTATTTGAGACTTTTAAGATTTAGAAAGCTATGGTTGAGAATGAAACAGGGAAAAGATTAAAGTGCCTGAGATCAAATAATGGTGGAGAGTTCTACAGTTATAAGTTCAACTGGTATTGTTACATGCATGGAATTTGTAGGCAAAGGATGGTTCCAAGGACACCTCAACAGAATGGAATTGCTGAAAGGATGAACAGAACAATCATGGAGCATGCAAGATGTATGAGATTGCATGCTGGTTTGCCTTTAGAGTTTTGGGCAGAAGCTGTTGACACTGCAGTGTACCTGATTAACAGAGGACCCTCTATAGCTCTGAATGGTGGAATTCCAGAAGAGGCTTGGATAGGTAAAAAGGTAGATCTCTCTTTTCTCAAAGTTTTCAATTATGAAGCCTTTGTGCACGTAAATAAGGAAAATAGAAAGAAGATTGATGCTATGTCTATGAGGTGCACGTTTATTAGCTATGGCTCAGATGATTTTGGTTTCAAATTTTAGAATCTAGGAACTATCAAGGTAATTAGGAGCCGTGACATTGTTTTCAATGAAAAAGTGATGTATAGTGATTAGCTGAAGAAGCTGAATCAATCTGGGCAAAGCAATAGTGAATTGGACGAGGTGATGGTCCAAAATGAGCTTGCGAGAAATAGAAATAATCACTTGCAGGAAAACATAGAGACCGACGTCGGTAGAATAGAAACCGAGGTCAGTCATATAGAGACCGACGTCGGTAGGACAGGCACTGGCATCGGTCAGGCAGAACTGACGTCGGCCAGTAACAGTTCTAGAGGTGACCGAGGTCAGTCACTATCAGAGAATTTGGATGGATAGCATGTTGTGAATGAGTCTCAGACACCCATCAGGAGGTTTGAAAGGGTAAGTAAGCCTCCAATTAGATATTCTCCTTCATTATTCTATTTATTGCTAACTGATGGTGGAGAACCAGAGAGTTTTGAAGAAGCAATACAGGTGCAGTCCAAGAGTCAGTGGGAACATGGCATGGTTGAGGAGATGGAGTCCTTAAGAGAGAACCAAACATGGGATTTGGTTGAATTGCCAGCTGGTAAGAGGACACTAAAGAACAGATGGACCTACAGGTTGAAAGAAGGTGAGAATGGACAGATGAGATATAAGGCCAGATTGGTAGTGAAAGGATTTGCACAAAAGCCAGGTATTTATTTTGGTGAGATTTTTTCTCATGTTGTTAAAATGACTTCTATATGGATTGTATTGTCTTTGGTTGTTGTTGAGGATTTACATCTTGAGCAGCTAGATGTTAAGACAGGGTTTCTTCATGGAGATTTGGATGAGCAAATTTATATGGAATAGCCGGAAGGATCTGAAGTCAAGGGTAAGGAGAAGTTAGTGTGCAGATTGAAGAAAAGCTTGTATGGCCTCAAGCAAGCTCCTAGATAGTGGTATTTGAAATTTGACAGGTTTATGACTGAGCATGGCTATAGTAGGTGTCATTCTGACCATTGTGTGTATTTCAAGAGATTTGATAATGGTAGATATATTATTCTATTGTTGTATGTAGATGATATGCTGGTTGCAGGATCACACATGCAGGATATCTCTGAGCTTAAGGTGAAATTAGCTCAAATGTTTGCTATGAAGGATTTGGGAGTAGCAAAGAAAATCCTTGGCATGAGCATTAAGAGAGACAGGAAAAATCACAGGTTGATATTGTCTCAAGAGGATTATGTGGACAAGGTGTTGAAACGGTTCAATATGCAGGATGCTAAACCGGTAAGCACACCTTTGGCTGGACATTTTAAGTTGAGTAAAGAACAATGTCCTAATTCACATGATGAGGTAGAGTACATGAGTAAGGTTCCATATTCTTTTGCAGTAGGGAGTTTGATGTATGCAATGGTGTGTAATAGACCAGATATTGCCCAAGCAGTGGGAGTTATAAGTAAGTATATGGCCAATCCAGGTAAGGAACATTGGAAAGCAGTTCAGTGGATCCTTAGATATCTGAGAAGAACCAATAGTAGGCACTTGTGCTATGGAGGTTTAGATACTTCTCTACATGGTTATGTAGATTCAGATATGGTAGGTGATTTGGATGGCAGGAGGAGCACTACAGGTTACGTTTTCACTGTAGGTGGAACAGCGGTTAGCTGGATATCTAAGTTGCAGAAGGTTGTTGCCTTGTCAACTACAGAAGCAGAGTATATTAAAGCCACAGAAGCTAGCAAAGAGATGATATGGATGACACGGTTCATGGAAGAGCTTGGAAGGGAGAATGGGAGTTGCAGATTGTATAGTGACAGTCAGAGTGCAATCCATTTGGCTAAGAACTCAGCGTTTCACTCAAGAACCAAGCACATATAACTAAGGTACCACTTCATACGGCAGGTATTGGAAGATGGTGATTTGAAGCTGGAGAAGATTCATACAGATAGGAATCCTGCTGATATGTTAACTAAGCTAGTTACAAAGGACAAGTTGAATCTTCATTCAACTTGTGTTGGTCTTCATGATTGAGTTAAAGATGGAAGAGCTAGAAGATGTTGTTATACAGGTACTGGTGTAGCTGTTTATCTCCAAGTGGGAGATTGTTAAGGTGTGGAGCCTAAAAGCTTCACATATGAGTGCATTACAAAGTTGCAAGTCTATACAGTCACCGACGTTGGTCAGGAGTGACCGACATCGGTTTGGTGCAGTTGAAGAGACACCGATGTCGGTAGAGGATCGGCCGATGTTGGTCACAGGCAAGCAGATAAGAACCGGCGTCGGTTACTTGTGCGTCCAGAATTCTATTTTTGAGGACAAAAGTGAGTGTTTGCATGATGAGTTTAAGCCTTAGTCTTAAGTTCACATTTCTATTATTAGTAAGATTGTTTTTAGAGCCCTTGTTCAAGAGGCTTAACTGTTGGTTGTAAGTGCATGCTCAAGTTTCCTAATTCTATATGTAGAATTAGATCTTCTTAGCTTAGTGTGATTATTGTAGTAGTTCATTGTATGTGAATGTTGAAGAACAGTACAGAGTTATATCAATCCAAGTTGTTGGAATTGATTGTACTTAAGAGAGAGAGCTCTTAAGGGATAGAGATCTAGAGAGAGATCTTGTGCATCTGAGAGAGGTGTGGAAATTGTATTCCTTTTGTAAAGAGTTTAATACAAGTTTTTAGGGTGGTTTCTTGTATCTCTTGTTCTTTGTTATTATCTGATTCTAGTTACTTGTCTATTTGATTTAATTCCGTAGTTTATTGGTTTCATTAGTGTAATCATATTGTTGGTTGATCCCCAACAAGTGGTATCAGAGCCTTGGTTGTAAGTTTAGAGTTTGATATCAAATAATTGGTATCAAAGCTCAAGTTCACTAACAGGTGGTTCAAATCTGTGTAGTGTGTATTGATTACAGGTTGCTCATAGGAGTTTCTGCAGGGATTTCTGTTTGAGTGGGAGAAGCAATGGTAGATGAAAGTAAACTGAGAATGGAGAAGTTTAATGGCAAAAACTATCAACATTGGAGAATGCAGATAGAGGACTATCTGTAACAGAAGGATCTATACTTACCATTAGGTGGGATTACAAAGAAGCCCACAGACATGGAGGATGAAAATGGGAAGTTCTTGACAGAAAGGCTTTGGTTCTATAAGACTGAGGCTATCATATACTATGATATCTAATTTATCATAGGCAAAAACAATAGTAGAGTTGATGACTACTCTAGCAAATTTGTACGAAAAACCCTCAGCTTCTAATAAGGTATATCTTATGAAGCAGCTATTCAATTTGCATATCCAGGAAGGTGGATCTGTATCTAATCACCTGAATGATTTCCATGGTATTGTAAATCAATTAAGTTCAGTCAAAATTGTTTTTGATGATGAAATAAAAGCTCTTTTAATATTATGTTCTTTGCCTGAAAGCTGGCATAACTTAGTAATGGCAGTTAGCAATACTGCATCTGCATCAAATATTCTAAAAGTAGAGGATGTTGTTAGTGTTATCTTGAATGAGGAAATTCACAAGAAAAGCACAGAAGAGACATTTGGGAATGCTTTAAGTTTTGAGAGTAGGGGAAGGCAAAAAGAGAAGAGCAAGAAAGGCAGATCAAGTCCAAGTCTAAGGGGAAAGGCAGATCTAAATCCAGAAATGGCAGAAGGCCATAATGCTGGAATTGTGGAAAGATGGGGCACATAAGCAAAGATTGCTGGTCAAAGCCTAAGGAGGACAATCAACACGAAGGAAAAGAAGAAGCAAAGGTTGCAGGTATTGCATAAGATGCTTTAATATTCTCTTTGCATAATAATATAGAATCTTGGGTGCTAGATTCTGGTGCATCTTTTCATGCTACTCCTAATAGGGAATATTTCTGTGACTATATCCATGGGGATTTTGGAATAGTATATCTAGGGGATGATGAACCCTGTAAAATAATTGGCAAAGGTAAAGTGCAGTTGAAAATGTAGAATGGCAACACATGGGTGTTGAGAGAAGTTATACATGTTCCTAGCTTGAAGAGAAATTTGATTTCTGTAGGAAAGTTAGGGGATGAGGGTTGTACAGTAACTCTCACAGTAGAATCTTGGAAGGTGACCAAGGGTACACTTGTTATGGCCAGAGGTAAGAGAGCAGGTACTCTCTATTTATGTAATTGTGTTACTAATAATTCTCCTTATGTATTATCTACCTCAGATGTGGATGCAAAATTATGGCACTCAAGGCTTGGCCACATGAGTGAGAAGGGGATGTCAATTCTTAAGTCTAAAGGTAAGCTTTCAGATTTGAAAAGTATGGATCTAGAATTTTGTGAGCACTGTGTATTTGGAAAATAGAAAAGGGTTAGTTTTCTCAAGACTGGGTCTACAAAGAAGAAGCATAAGTTACAGCTTGTTCACACAGACGTGTGGGGGCCGGCTCAGGTAGCTTCTATTGGAGGATCACAGTACTATGTTTCGTTCATAGATGATGCTACAAGAAAGGTATGGATCTACTTTATTAAAAATAAATCTGATGTATTTGAGAATTTTAAGATTTGGAAAGCTATGGTTGAGAATGAAACAGGGAAAAGATTAAAGTGCCTGAGATCAGACAATGGTGGAGAGTTTTACAGTTATAAGTTCAACTGGTATTGTTACATGCATGGAATCCACAGGCAAAGGACGGTTCCAAGGACACCTCAGCAGAATGGAATTGCTAAAAGGATGAATAGAACAATCATGGAGCATGCAAGATGTATGAGATTGCAAGTTGGTTTGCCTTTAGAGTTTTGGGTAGAAGCTGTTGACACTGTAGTGTACCTAATTAATAGAGGACCCTCTACAGCTCTGGATGGTGGAATTCCAGAAGAGGCTTTGATAGGTAAAAAGGTAGATCTCTCTTTTCTCAAAGTTTTCAGTTCTGAAGCCTTTGTGCATGTAGATAAGGAAAATAGAAAGAAGCTTGATGCTAAGTCTATGAGCTGCACGTTTATTGGCTATGGCTCAGATGATTTTGGTTTCAGATTTTTGAATCTAGGAACTAACAAGGTAATTAGGAGTTGTGACATTGTTTTCAATGAAAAAGTGATGTATAGTGATCAGCTAAAGAAGTTGAATCAATTTGGGCAAAGCAATAGTGAATTGGATGAGGTGATGGTCCAAAATGAGCTCGTGGGAAATAAAAATAATCACTTGCAGGAAAACATAGAGACTGACATTGGTAGAACAAAAATCGAGGTCGGTCATACAGAGACTGATGTCAGCAGGACAAGCACTGGCGTCGATCAGGCAGAACTGGCGTCAGCCAGTAACAGGTCTGGAGGTGATCGAGGTCAGTCACTGTCAGAGAATTTGGGTGGACAGCGTGTTGTGAACGAGTCTCAGACACCCATCAGGAGGTCTAAAAGGGTAAGTAAGCCTCCAATTAGATATTGTCCTTCATTATTCTATTTATTGCTAACTAATGGTGGAGAACCAGAGAGTTTTGAAGAAGCAATACAGGTGGAGTCTAAGAGTCAGTGGGAGCGTGGCATGGTTGAGGAGATGGAGTCCTTAAGAGAGAACAAAACATGGGATTAGGTTGAATTGCCAGCTGGTAAGAGGACACTGAAGAACAGATGGACCTACAGGTTGAAAGAAGGTGAGAATGAATAGATGAGATATAAGGCCAAATTGGTAGTGAAAGGATTTGCACAAAAGGCAGGTATTGATTTTGGTGAGATTTTTTCTCCTATTGTTAAAATGACTTCTATACGGATTGTATTGTCTTTGGTTGCTATTGAGGATTTGAATCTTGAGCAGCTAGATGCTAAGACAGCATTTCTTCATGGAGATTTGGATGAGGAAATTTATATGGAATAGCCGAAAGGATTTGATGTCAAGGGTAAGGAGAAGTTAGTGTGCAGATTGAAGAAAAGCTTGTATGGCCTCAAGCAAGCTCCTAGACAGTGGTATTTGAAATTTGACAGGTTTATGACTGAGCATAGCTACAGTAGGTGTCAATCTGACCATTGTGTGTATTTTAAGAGATTTGATAATGGTAGATATATTATTCTATTGTTCTATGTAGATGATATGCTAGTTGCAGGATCACACATGTAGGATATCTCTGAGCTTAAGGTGAAATTAGCTCAAACATTTGCTATGAAGGGTTTGGGAGTAGTGAAGAAAATCCTTGGCATGAGCATTAAGAGAGACAGGAAAAATCACAGGTTGATATTATCTCAAGAGGATTATGTGGACAAGGTGTTGAAATGGTTCAATATGCAGGATGCTAAACCGGTAAGCACACCTTTGGCTGGACATTTTAAGTTGAGTAAAGAACAATGTCCTAATTCACATGATGAGGTAGAGTACATGAGTAAGGTTCCATATTCTTCCACAGTAGGGAGTTTGATGTATGCAATGGTGTGTACTAGACCGGATATTGCCCAAGTAGTGGGATTTGTAAGTATATGGCCAATCCAGGTAAGGAACATTGGAAAGCAGTTCAGTGGATCCTTAGATATTTGAGACAAACCAGTAGTAGGCACTTGTGCTATGGAGGTTCAGATACTTCTCTACATGGTTATGTAAATTCAGATATGGTAGGTGATTTGGATGGTACGAGGAGCACTACAGGTTATGTTTTCACTGTAGGTGGAATGGTGGTTAGTTGGATATCTAAGTTGCAGAAGGTTGTTGCCTTGTCAACTACAGAAGCAGAGTATATTGAAGCCACAGAAGCTAGCAAAGAGATGATATTAATGACACGGTTCATGGAAGAGCTTGGAAGGGAGAATGGGAGTTGCAGATTGTATAGTGATAGTCAGAGTGCAATCCATTTGGCTAAGAACTCAGCCTTTCACTCAAGAACCAAGCACATACAGCTAAGGTACCACTTCATACAGCAGGTATTGGAAGATGGTGATTTGAAGCTGGAGAAGATTTATACAGATAGGAATCCTACTGATATGTTAACCAAGCCAGTTACAAAGGAGAAGTTGAATCTTCATTCAACTTGTGTTGGTCTTCATGATTGAGTTGAAGATGGAAGAGCTAGAAGATGTTGCTGTACAGGTAATGGTGTAGTTGTTTATCTCCAAGTGGGAGATTGTTAAGGTGTGGAGCCTAAAAGCTTCACATATGAGCGCATTACAAAGTTGCAGGTCTACACAGTCACCAGCATTGGTCAGGAGCGATCAACGTTGGTATGGTGCAGTTGAAGAGACACCGGCGTCGATAGAGGATCGGCAGACGTCAGTCACTGGCAAGCAGACAGGAACCAACGTCAGTTACCTGTGCATCCAGAATTCTATTTTTGAGGACAGAAGCGAGTGTTTGCATGATGAGTTTAAGCCTTAGTCTTAAGTTCACATTTATATTATTAGCAAGATTGTTTTTAGAGCCCTTGTTCAAGAGGTTTAACTGTTGGTTGTAAGTGCATGCTCAAGTTTCCTAATTCTATATGTAGAATTAGATCTTCTTAGCTTAGTGTGATTATTGTAGTAGTTCATTGTATGTGAATGTTGAAGAATAGTACAGAGTTGTATCAATCCAAGTAGTTGGAATTCATTGTACTTGAGAGAGAGAGCTCTTAAGGGATAGAGATCTAGAGAGAGATCTTGTGCATCTGAGAGAGATGTGGAAGAAAGAATTTTCTTCAATTGTATTCCTTTTGTAAATAGTTTAATACAATTTTTTAGGGTGGTTTCTTGTATCTCTTGTTCTTCGCTATTATCTGATTCTAGTTACTTGTCTATCTGATTTAATTCTATGGTTTATTGCTTTCATAAGTGTAATCATATTGTTGGTTGATCCCCAACAAATAATACATCTTCCATAATAATCCAATCACATATTCACTTTCAATGTGTCTCTTTTGCACCAAATTAAAGGTAAAGTCCTCAAAAGAGAACATATAAGCCTGCATGGTATGATTTAGAGAGAGACTATAGTTTTGTGATAAATATAAGAAATTAAAATGATTAAAATGATCCATAATAGTATATATCAACTTAAATAGTATATATAGTGTTACCCAAGCCTATATGAGATCCCAAAACATCAATGATTACCTACAAACTTCAAAGAGAAGCAAGAAGGTCTTGTGAGCAAACATCATGGAGGTTTTGAGGATTCTTACAAGTAAAATTTTCATTGATATGATTTAATGCAGATATAAGGATATAATATAATATTTATCAATATAAAAGGATCCTAATACCATAATTTATGTGAATTAATAGGCCATAGACTTAAATTACATCTACCTAGTGTTTGCAAGTATAACTAGGTGTTTGGAGACATTTTGAGATATTTAACATAGGATATTGGTCTTGAAAACTATTATAGAAGGTAAAAAATTAATATACAGGGATTATACGAACCATAATAATAAATTTATTTGATTAAGTTGAGAGGAATGTATACCTACAAGTCTATAGACCTGTAGGTCCAGATTCTCAATCTAAGATGCAAACCTTTCAAGAAAGATGATGTTTGAAGAGAAAATAAAGTTATAGATACAAAAAGGAGATTACATAAAATTATATATTATATTTAATCAAGATAATAATTTAAATAAAAACCTTTATTCAATCCTTAAATAACATCAAACTAAAAATAGCACTCGCAGGCTTGTTAAAGCTACAAGTTTGCTTCCAAAGATTTAAGTGAGTATGCAAGACGTATTCTAAGTTGAGGATGGTGATCGGAATGGATAATAAGTATTTGAAAGTACAAGGTACCATTAATAGTATATTCATCTTTAATTTATTCATCATGAATAATAAAAGAGGGATATTCATATTTAATATGAAGTTAAGAGACCTAATGCACACTTACAGCCAAAGGGAGTTTTGGCATAAACATAAGAAGAAAGATGAAAGTTTTGGTGATTGGAATGAATTGGTGAGGTGTGATGTATCCATTATAATATTTATAATCTTTTTATGTGTTTATATATTTATAAAAAAATACAAGAACACCTACAACCATGACACAGTCCTCTTTTACACATAGAATTGTGATTATTTCTTGGTGAGAGCTCATGGAGATTGATCATGCAAAACCAATTATTAGAGTTTAAGGAATTTTTTTCAGAACTAAAATATGTATTGGATTGGTTTTAATTTCCTTGTAACTCTCCCTATGCATTTTTCATTGCTCTCAGCCTACTCAAGCATGTGCATGACCAACTTAGGGCTAGAAAACTTACAACTAATATAACTTGAGTTATAACCCATTAAATTACTTTAAAATTTTAAATTCGACCTTATTTTATATTTTAAACAATATTTTGTAGGTTTTGGAGAATTAATATATGGCCTTGTGTAGTTTTTAGTACTATAAGCTTCATTTAGGCCTAATTAGGCCTAATTGGGAAAGATGGGTGTTTAAAAAGTGGGTTTGCATTAGGATTTGGATCATGAAATTTTGGTTAAAGATAAAGTAAGATAAAGTGTACTAAATTATTTTATATCTCTCAAACCAAGGAACTTTGTGCTACAATAGGACTATAAATAATAGACCTTAAGGAAAGCAACTAAGAGAATTATGAATAAAATAGTATAAAAAAGGTGGAGAGATTATTTATTATAGGTATTTAACAAGTTTCCAAGGTAACATAAGTATTTATACTTCAATAATATGTCTTTTCACTTCATATCCACTCCTAATGGGTATTTTTAAGGAAGAGAAGATGAATCATAGAGGACAATGATGATCTCCTATGCCACCTTGATAAAGAAGAGTATTATAACAATATGACACATGTTGGAGAATATTTATAAATATCCTATGTATAGGCCTTGTTTTTTATAACTCATTCCATCATGGGAAGACACTTATCATGGGCTTCTCTAACACCCATATTATCTCTCCTTCTCATTTTTTTCTATATGTATGCCTAATTTTGGCATTTTAAGGAATTATTTTGTTGGATATGGAATTTCTATATCTAAATGAATACTCATTTTTCTTTTTTATTTAATAAATATGAATTAATCCTTCTCAACACTTGTATCTAGTGAACACTTAATGTTAGTTGATGAATATTAGTGATAGTATGCTACTTCACCTCATTTTTTGTATCATGTTTACCTCTTTGTAAGTGATTGGTCATATTTAAAGGTCATATAAGAGTGATTATAAATATATTTTATTTGATTGAAATAGGAAGCATTAATTATCATCTTTTGAGACCTCTTGATCAGCTCTTAGTCTATACATCATTCTATAGCCTCTATATGGAATATTCATGTTTATAGACCCCATTTGAGTTTTGAAACTAAGTTAATTAATATTTAATGTTATTAGTACATTATAGGTAGGTGGAGGAGACAAATTTTTATGCATCACCTCCCTAGCTTAGTTTGTTTTCAATTCTCTTTCCCTTTTCTATATTATCCATAGGTTTAGTTATAGTCCTTAACCTATGCATCAAGATAGCTAGCCCTATCTAGAGTTTTTATTAAACAATAAGTTCACCCATAACCTTTTAATATTCCTCATGCTATCACTTAAGTAAAGAGTCTTGAACACCCTCCTCAATGGTGTAACTTTTGTTGATAATAGTTATGGCACACCCGATGGGACAAGGATTTCATCCACTAAAGAATTATCAATGTTGTTATTCAATAAATTAACCTTGGAGGCATGAAAATAATAATAAATTGTGATTACAAGTGAACCAAAACTATTAAAATCATCCCAAGTGTCTAAAAAATAGAAATTGATATGTATTATCATCATTCTTTTGGTCAAAATGCATACTTTATGCCTTCACATTATTCATATCATATTGATAACATTCATGAATTAACCCCAAGTGATCTTAAATAATATAATTCCAACCTTATCAAGGTTATCATTACATGTATATTCATCATCCCACTCCAACTCAACCTCTTTGGTAGCCTACTTGTCTCTCTAGTCAACCTTGTCAAAGTCATATTTCTTCTACTCCCTCCTTCTTAGACTTCAAATAAACTCTTGTAGACATTGAAATGAAAATGAGGGTGTTGAAAGGATCTTGTTATGGCTATTTATAACCCTTATATTCAGAATAAAATTATTCAAGTGATGAGGGATTTAGTACATTTGGCTAAGTCTAGGTGGGAAAATATTGAGAGAGAAATTTAGTATATACCAATAGATGATGTGATTTAAATAAGAAGTTTGATTAAATGTATAGGTAATAGATTATAATTTGATGAAACATATAAAATTCAATAAATTTATACTTATATACATTTTCCTATTCAAAATAAACCTTAATTTGCTCCAAATCTAGCCCAAGTTGTAATATACCATCAAGAAAGGCCCATGCCTATGCAATCTCCACTCACTCTTCCTTAATAATCTCAAACCATTCCATCATGGAGACATCCTTGGAATATTATCCCTAATTATATCATGCCAACCCTTGAAAAATAAACTTCTCCCATGCCTATTCAAAGTCAATAAAATAGAAGTGTATGGAGGTGAAGTCAAGAGATCTCTTAAGTTCCTCAAGTTCTTCATCTACCCTTCAAGTTTCATCTATATATGATGTTCAAGATATAAAATAGTTTAATATAGTGATTTAAGAGTGGAAAGATAATAATTTAATGGCATTAACTCAATTCCCTTCTCCATCTCTTTAAAAATACTATAATTAACCTAAACCTCCAAAAGTTTTAAGTCAAAAGGACATTCTATCAAGTTTCAAATAAGCTAATGAGTTTTATTTCCCTCCCACTCCCTCCTTTTGTGAAGGATAAACTATTTCATTTATAAAATAATATGATCATTCATTTGAAAATAATAACATTTCAAATAAGGATGATGAGGGAGAAGTCCTTGAGAAAGAAAACTAGTCAGCTAAAATTGAACCTCAAGAAGGATTTGAGGAGAGTGATTCTAATATATATTATGAAGTGATCCTTCTTAGTAGTTTCCCTTGTCAAAAATAATGAAAATAAATTTTTAAATATGAGGATAAGTCTCTACCTTCTATCTAAAATTTAGACATCCCTCAAAATGTTATGAATGATCCTAAAAATTAGTCAAATTGGCTTGGTTTTGATCTTGAAGAAGGATATGGTTATAACATAATACCATTGCAATCACATGATAATATCTGATTATTCATTAAATAAAAAGGAAATCAAATAGAAGGATTTGATGAAAGTATGAATGAGGTTAAGACAAATGATCTATTAGAATGTAGTCCTAAAACCAATTCTAATGAACTAATTTTTTAAGACACTAATAATCTTAATGAGATTGATTATGATTAAATGTAATTATAATTTTATTTCCTTTAAAATATCAACAATCTTGTCATGATAACATTTAATAATCAAGAGGAGGCTACAATTACTAATGAACATGAGATCATAGTGAAAAGTGAAACTTAAGAAGGAAATCATCATGGTTTGAGACTTAAAGAAGACAAATCAGGTTTGGAACAAGAAAATCATGATGAAATAAACCTTGAGTGGGCAAAGGAACTTCCATTATTCATGTAGGAAGAAGAAAACCATTCTAGCTGTCATGGATTGGATCTTAATGAAAAAAAATATGATCAGGCATTAATTGATCAATTTGTAACTAAAAATGAGGCATGTTTTGATTCCATTTAAGATTTTAAAGTGCTTGACAAGTATAATATACCTAAAGATAGTGGTAAGAATGATATGGATTTTTTCATCATTTTAAGTGATCAAGAAGAATCCTCCTTTTGGGAAAACTAGAAAAAAAAATTTCAAGTTTGGATAGTAAACTTACACCCCATGAGGAGAATGCTAAGATGGTTATCTTGTCCAATGAACATGGTGAATACATGAAAGAGAAGTATATTGAAGAAAACATCATGATTGATGGTATTTTTTAATATCATGAACAAGTTAAATGAGGTATTGATAACATGCGGAAATCCTATTAATACTTGTTCAAGGAATTTTAAGAGTTTCATAAGTTAACACCTTAATAAAGTCATGATGAAGTTATTAATGAGAGGTTAAAATATCTTAGCAATCCAACAAGTCATAAAAGTCATCATTAAGAGGTTCAAGTTCATGGTGTAGCAAGTTATGATGGAGAGGACTCTCTTCAAGGTGAGGAAGAGATAGAGATTAAAGAACCAATAGAATCTGAAGCTATTACTACCATTACAAATCAAGGTGTGATCAATTTAGAGGTCTCTCACATTGCTAGGGATGAACAACATTATAAGGTAAGTTATAAATTTCAAGATGAATTTGTGTTCACGTGGGACCTATTTGTTGTTTTTGATCCATATAAGGTCAATCCAAGGATAGTGGTGATCAAGAAAGGAGATACCAAAGTAATAACAAAGCCTGACCAATAGCTTGTACACCATCCTTGTTCATCACATGAAGAATACTCAAGGAGTTTCCCTTTTGATCTAGGAGGATTAGACCTTAAAGTTTAGTTTTATATAGTATATTTTTGTTTTTTCTTCCCTAAGTTCTTATTATCACAATGTGAGTCTTTTTTATTTTGGTGTCTTTTTTTGATGTGTTTGTTTCTTATCTTGTTGTGTGTATTGAGGTAGTTATTTTTTTCATTCTTCTCAATAGGTTTGTAGGTTAGTTATCAAGGTCTATTTTAGTTTGTGTTGAGCATGGGTGACTCCATATCCTAATGGAGGAAAAAAGGCAACTAGTATAGGTACATATCAAACATGAAATCCTAGGAGATCAGCAAAGATGTTAGCCAAAATTGACTACCAACGGTGGGGACAATTAAAAACATGTCCTGTATTCTTCACTAACCTTTATAATAGAATTTTAAGAGTCTTAGTCTTGTTCTATTGATTTTAATTTATCACATAAAGGTGTATTATCAAGTGCTTGTCATCTTAGGGTCCTTTGCAATGTCTATAAGATTGAATCAATAACCCTAGTATTGTCATCAATCCCCTTCATGATGATCTTGTTTGTGTTTTGGAGAAGTTAAGGTATCTTAACAAAGTTTAAGGTTACTTTGAAAAGGTTAAGGTATGTTAGCCCATGTTGGAGTATTGGTGTATTAACCTCCAAGGTGATATGATGTATTATGGTGTATGATAGCTTCTTCAAACATGATATGGTAAGGTGAAAATATTATTATTTCATGTTTAGTAAAATTTATGGTAAATTTGGAGAAATTAATGTAATGTTTAACTTTGAAAACTATAATGATCAATTGAATATTTAGGCCTCTAATGTGTTTCAAATATATGTCAAGGTATTTTCTCCTCACACATGTTCATCCAGGTTAGTTTCAACATGCAATGTGTGGTGGGACCCTCCAAAGATTAAGAAATTGAAATATAATGTATAAATACTCTTGCCAAGGGATTATAAAGAAAATTTTCAATGATGAGATGGAAGTTTCATGTCATAAATATATTTTTTTTATGTTTCTCAGAGGTTTTCAATGTCAAATCATGTTTTTGACAGAATTGTCAAGTCTAAAGAAGTTAAAAAATGTTTCATTTCCTCCATCAACCTCTTTATAGGCTAGTGAAGGCCATTTTCAAGTGCTTAGTTCATGAAGAGGAAATATATTTGGATCCAGTAATATTGGGTGGACATGGGCCCTTAATCCCTTAAAATTTAAAGCATTATTTTGAGTATTGAAGGCTATACTTTATGAACAATCATTAACAAGTTAAGTAACCCAAAACCCTCCTAAAACCCCATATGTAGGGGTTTTCTTGTTCAAATGAGTTTATAGGTTAATGGATTCAAATTAATGTTTTTTAGAGATATTTAGTGTCTTTTAAAATCCTTATTAATTATCCTCTATCACTACTTGGAATGTGTGGGTTGTCAAATGATAAGAAAATATTGTGTTTTATTGTTTTTGAAGATGGCAAGTAGGGTTACTAAGGGAAAATATGTTTTCATACATGGAAGTGATTATTTACATATAGGAACAATTTTAATTAGTATTATCTATCCATATTATGTCTTTTCAAGGAATTTTTTGATCCCAAATAGACCAAACATCAAGAAAATGTGAAATTATAGGTTTGAAGGTGGTGAAGTTGAATGTTTTCTATTAGACAAGGTACTCTTAAATGGTTTTGGGATTGAAATGGAAACAAAAATATTAGTTAAACATGTGTACCTACATCCCATACATTTTATATCCTAATTTAATACCATATTCACTTCCAATATGTCTCTTTTACACTAAACTAAAGGTACAGTTCTTAAAAGAGAACATATAAGCTTGTACGATATGTTTGGTTGAGAGACTACAATTTTTTGCTAAATGTGAGAAATGGATATGTTAAAAAATGATAAATAACATGATATATAAACTTAATATTATCTATAGTGTTCCCCGAGCCTATATTATATCCCAAAACATTAGTGAGTACCTACACCCTTCAAAGACAAGCAAGAAGGTCTTGTGAGAAAACATCATGGAGGTTTTGAGGAGTATTATAGGTAAACTCTAAATTTATATGATTTATGGTAGATATAAGTCTATAAAATAATATTTATCAATATAAAAATCACTTAAATTATATCCTTTAGGTGAACTAATAGGTCATATACCTAAGGTATATCTACCTAGCATTTGTAAGTAGAACTAGGTGTTTGGAGACAATTTGAGATGTTTCAATGAGTATCTTGGTCTTGAAAACTATTTTAAAAGTTAAAAAATGAAGATAAATGTATTTTAAGAACCATAATAATTTAACCAATGGTTTAAGTTGAGAGTAATGTATACCTATAGGTCTACAAACTTGTAGGTCCACATTCTCAACCTAAGCTGCAAACCTTTCAAGAAAGATGATGTTTGAAGAGTAAATAAAGTGATAGATATATTAAGGATATGATATAAAGGTCTATTTTATTTTTAATAATTATAATCATTGAAATAAAAACCTTTATTTAATCCCTAACAAGAATCAAACTAGAAAGAGCACTCACAAGCATTCTAAAACTACAAGTTTGCTCTGAATATTGAAGTGAGTATGCAAGACTTGTTGTGAGTTGAGGATGGTGATTGAAATACATATTAAGGTGTTTTTAAGTATAAGGGACCATAAATAGGATGTTTCTATTGAATTTATTCATCATGAAGACCAAAATATGGAGATTCATCTTGAATATGTAGTTAAGAGACCTAATGCACACTTACAACCAAACGGAGTTTTAACATAAACATAAGAAGAAATATGTAAGGTTTGGTGGTTTTAATTATTTTTTGAGGTGTTATGGATACATGATAATCCTTATAAATTTTTTATGTGTTTATATATTGAACAAAAAGGATAATAACACCTATATCCATGACTCAGTCCTCCTTTGCACATAGAATTATTTATTTTTCTTATTGAGAGCTCATGGGGATTAATAATGTAAAACTAATTGTTTTAAAATTTTAAGGAATTTTGGGAGATGTAACACTTTTCATGGATTGGTTCTAAGTTCCTTGGAACTCTCCATATTCATTTTTCCTTTCTTTTGGCCTACTTAGGCCTATACATGACCAACCTAGGGCTATGCAACTTACAACTCACATGACTTAAATTATAACAAATTAAATTTATTCAAACATTTCCACATGAATTTATTTAATATTAAAAAAAAACTAGGTTTTGGAGTAGTATTTTATGGTCTTGTATGGTCTCTAGTATTGTAGGCTTGCTTTAGGCCTCATTGGGAAAGATGGGTGTTGATAAAGTGGGGTTGTATTAGGACTTGGATCATGAAATTCTAGGTGAATCTGAAGGAATATCAAAGCTACTCAATTATGAATTTATTTTTCCTATAAACCTAGTATACATCTCAAACTAAGGATATTTGTACCAAATAAGGATACAAGGAATATGCCTCAAGGAGAGAGACTATGATAAATATGAATAGAATTATAAAACAAAGGTGGAGAGATGATTAAATGTAGATATTCAATGAGTGTCCAAGATAACACAAGAAATTAGACTTAAATAATATGACTTATCACTTCATAGCCACTCCTAATGGGCAGTTTCAAGCATGAGAATTCGAGTCATAGATGACAATGATGATTTCCTACACCATCTTGATGAAGAAGAGGATCATAACAAGATGACACATGTTGGATAAGATTCAAATACTACCTAATTGCAAGACTTATTATTTTACAATCATTCCATCATGGGATGACACTTGGCATGGGCTTATCCAATGCCCATATTCTCTCTCCTTATCATTCTCTTCTATATGTATGGATGGTTTTAGCATTGTAAGGAATCCATTTTTTGGATATGGCATAGCACTTTTCGAATGAATAGTTGTTTTTTACTTTAAATTAAATAAAACTAAATTAAGCCTTCTCAATACTTATATCTAGTGTATACTTCATGCTAGTTGATGAATGTTAGTTATAGGATTCGTACCAAACTTCAGATTGATTCTTACCAACCTTTGGAAACTAATCTTAAGAATCATTGAATGTCCCAAATTCACTTCTATAATATTTTTTAAAGGTTAAAATCTTGTTGAGACATCCCTAATTGATGTATCCTACCATAAACAATAAAAACCTATTAAATGGGGCATGTGTACACATGCAATTAAATAAAATATTGACAATACTGAAAATCCCAATCAAAATTAATTAAAAGACAAAATAAAATTAAATTCCTAGTTGAATTATCCAAGAGAAATTAATTAAATTCTAAAAAAGGAAATTCAAAAATCAAGAAAATCCTGGGAATTCATAATTACTTTTTACGAGTTGTCAAATATCCTAAAATATCTCACCCATGCCTATTCATTTCTAATCATGAAGTTTTGACACCTTTTAAATATACTAGTGTTAATCAACTCACTTAGCTTATGTTTGAACCCATTTAAATCTTAAAATACAGTCTAACTCACCCTAGGTTGGGGTTAGTTTATAAACCTATAAATACAAGCATTTGTCTCTTCATTTGGAGAGCTTGGATAGAATAAAGTTATAATGTAATTTTTATGACAAGATTACGATCAATAGTGTTATAATTCAAAAAATATATGTTAATCCATCAAGCATAATCAAAAAAATTTAAGCCACACAAACCAAACATGGTACCAAGGAGATAAGGAGATAGCCAAGATCTATTGACGAAGAATTATTGAGCATAAGTTGATAAAGCCAAATAAACACACCATTTGGACAATTCAAAGAAGGTAAGAGATCTTTTTTATTATGAATTTTAGTTGTGTTTTCAATTTTTATTTTCTCACTAAAATCACCCTATGATTTAGGAATATAGGTGTTAATCTTATTAGTGTGTTTATTTCATTGTTTTATATGAAAACTAACACTTGATCTAACCTCCCCTACATCATCAAATTCCTAGTATCACAAATGGCATGCCCAGTAGGATAAGAGGGCACCCCACATACTAAGGATAGCTAGATTCAACTCATAAACTATTAAATGAATGCTTGAATATATTAAAAATTAGAGTTTTACCTTTGTTTTAGTTATAATTTTAATTTTTATGCTAACTCAAATCTACACAGAGTTTGACATTTATCAGGCATAACCAACATCAATTCTTCCTAACCGAGCTCAGTTATATGTGACCATCATTGGTTAGATTGTAGGGAGAAACATGGTTTACAAAACTCACATTTTGAATCTTTTTGGCATTCTTCCTTGTGATTTCTTTGTTTCATTACCTTTCATACTTTCTACCTAATCATCTCCTTGCATATTTTGAGATGTTTTTAGCTAACTATTGACTAACTAACATTTTTATCTCATGTTGGTTTTACCTTTGGGTTCATAGGTGACTGACATTGGTATTAATTGATCAGTATTGGCTATTTATATCCATCATCAATTATCTATGAGATTAACTAACATCGATCACCATATAATAAGCATTGGTCAATTCTAACCAACATCGATCTCTGTGTTTTTAAAATAAAAACCTAAGATCCATGTTTTTAAAGTTTATTTAATCAATATTTAAAGTGATTCTAAGCATAAGGAGACTCCCTAACCCTTTGAAGTCTAAGCCATGATTGGAATACAAAATTACAAGTTTAAATGGTTTTAACATTTCACTTTGGGTGATTAAAAAGAATTAACTAAGTCATTCACACTTAATTTTTGGTGCTAAAGCGAACTTGTTAAATCTTAAACATTTGAATTTGGTACATAAAAGGAACCTAGATTTGCTAAATGTTAAAACAATTTATGTTAGTGCCTAAAAATAATGGCTATGTCTTTAACACTTTATTTTTTGGTGTTTAAAACTAAACTTAGGCTAAATCTTAAACATTTATATTTTAGGTATTAAAATGAACCTATATGATTTGTGTTGAATTTATTTTGTGAGAATTATTTCAATATTTTTAAAATATAAGCCAAGTGGCCAAGTAAATAATTTAATCAAACATTTCAATTGGTGCACAAATTAACACTTACTTGGATCACTATTTATTGAAAGTGTTTCTTGTTTAGTTTTTTATCAAATGAATATAATGTGTATGCTCTCCCCCATCCCCTATAGGTAATTTGGGTGACCAAAAGTGCCTTTTCATTACATTTGTGACTAATCCAAGGCATGGAAAGAATGTTTTCTATGCTCTCCCCAAAAACTTGCATGGTTTAGGTGATCTAAATGCAACCCTAAAGTCTTTCCACTTAATCATTTATTTTCATGAAATTTGGATTGTGGAGGGGAGGTCATTACCTCTTCATGAGTTCTTTAGGGAAGCATTGACTCAGAGTTTCATCTCCTGGTAATGTTTTAACCCTGCTCCATGACAGGGTATATAAATTAAGGTACACATACTTTGAGAACCAAGGGGTTGAATGGCTAACCTCTCTTTTCATAACTAAGGCCTGAGTTAGGTTTGGTCAACTAGGGGATTCCACTAAGTAGTCAAAGGATGGAATTGATATGAAAAGGAATAGAACTTTATATAGTAAGTTGATCGATATGAACTCAATTGATGTGACACTTTTCTTATGTTAGCCACACTTGGGATCAATCTAGATGGTCGTAAATTGTAAGTTTTGTTCAACCCCACTTGAACAACCTTGATAGGATCTAATATGTTATAATTAGTTGTAGTTTGACATGTATTCCTTTATTTCTTGGTTCTTAAGTCTAAAACTTTATTTTTTTATACAACATCGAAATGAGTCTTATTTCCACATTACTACATTGTTTGAGAAGGTGTTATGCCATCCATTTGATATTGTGCATTTTCCTTAATATTTTGTGTCAAAAATGTTGAGTGTGTCACTTGATTGAAATGGGTAACATTACATTACCCAAATCAATTCAATTTTTGAGTCTTTGAAAAAAACCATTATTTACATCTTTTGAGAGTGATAATGTCATTATGCTACTCAAATTATTTCATAGACTTATCTTGTATTGTGTCCAAGTTTCGCATTTTTTAAACCAAACCATTTGCTTAATTAGATATTTGTTTAACACTGCTATGCGATTCAAATTTTCCTATCTTGTTTGTCCATTAAAAACCCTAGTTTTCTCAAGAGATTTTTTTAATTAAATTTGATAGTTTTGGATTCAAACACTGATTTTTTTCTATTTAGGCCTCATCTTGCAATGACTAATACATAGATATTTCTCTTTTGGGTTATGTAACTTAGGTTAATTTAGTAACTAATTTAGAAAACTATATTATTTGTACCTTTATTTTAGGAAAATCATTCTATCTCTAAGCTCTTTTTTTAGTGCCTTATACTAATTTGATCAATTTTAATCCTAGAATCAATTACCTAGTCTTTGCCAAACGGTTCCAAGTTTACTAGATTAAAATCATCCCTTTGTTTCAAGTCTAGATTTTGATGCTAAATTTGGCCAAGAGTCCTAGCACATGCCTTGTTTGAGCCTAGATTTTGACATTGCATTTGACTAAAAGACCTAGTAGCTTTTACTTTTCATAGATTAGACCTATTTGTAACATCTTTGGACCTAGAGTTTAGCATCTTGTTTTTAGTTCATTTTAATTTACCTTGTTTATGTGAGACATTTAATCTTAGACATTTGATAATATACTATTTTTACCAAGTTTTTGCATAGACCTTTTGGAGATATAACTCCATCCCTTTGACTAAGATAGATTTTGAACATTTTATCTTATTATACATATCTCTTTAGAATTTTTGAAACTCTAACCCCTTTTGTCATGAACTATTTTCCATTGATTTGACCATGTCTCAGTAAACACATAATGGTGTCATGTATAATCTAGGATATGGAAATTTTGTCACGCAAGAGGATTTTATTTAAAACCCTTATGAAGATGATGTCATTTGGGAAATATATTCTTATCCACCTTATAATTCTCAATCAAAGGAACATAGTCAAGATCCTTTAACCCATTATTTGGTTAGCATGCCTCTATACTCAAAGTAGGACCAAGAATAAATGACACAATATTCAGCTAAGTTACCTATGGTTAAATAACAAGTCTAATAGTAACCATATTACATTACAATGCCATTGGCCTATGATGTAGGGGTTAAGTTTTTGATAGAATTTCCCCATGAAAACTTGCCAAGTCTAGTAAGAGGGCCTTATAACATGTCTTATAATCAGAATAATTAATAGGTCTCTTCTAGTAACCTTCATGCCATAGTACTGATGCCATATAAATATCCTCATATGATGATCAGACAAAGGGGCATCATAGAGGACCACTTAAACCAAATGTAGATAACATACTAGAAATATCAAAACCTAGCACATAACTTTAATAATATGACCATGTCAAATTCACCTCTTATTAAGTTAGTTCCTTCAAAATGAGTCTTAATTGAGTTTATAAGATAGTAAAATTAGGGTTTAGACTTATTTATGAAAATTACTTCAAGATAAAACATGTTTAGTACCCAAACTATTGGAGAAGTGTCTTTTACTTCTATGTAGAATAATGAGTTGAACATAGTGGACAATATGCAAGTAACATCCAATTTAGACCAAAGTGGTGTAAACACACAAAAAACTAGTCAACAACAAAATATGCATTTATCTAACACCATGAATAGTTTGAAAATATAGGGGGGGGACTTCTACCTCCTAACCTCAACCAACTACCTATAATCCTCAAGTAGCTACTTTTTCAAGCACCTAGCCACAAGGATTAAGTAGTCAACTGATGACTAGTGCCATGCCATAAAAAATGTGACAAATACTACTATACTATAATATGAAAAGAAAAAAATTACACAATAATAGGCACCATCCAACATACCCATGCAATAGAGGCAAAACATCTTGACACCTCAATAGTGGGCAACCAATGTTCTACCTCATTAGGTAGTGATGAACATACTTATTCAGTCATATACAAACATGCCAATCCAAAATGAAATGATGTCTAATCAATAATGTCCAAGTATTGGTTAGTGATAAATTTTGAATATCTAGTATGCATCCACTTCCCTATAGGGATTCACATAACCAAGAGGTTATAATGTTTTATAAGTACTAATTATGCAATAATTACCTTTTATGCCAAATGTGCCACAAGTTCAATATGAGGGTCTTGTTTCACAAGGACACCTTAATCAGTGAGGTATGAGTAGTTAGTATCATGCCCCTATTCAACATCAATAGGCATAATGCATCCATATAACTCCATCCTAGCTTCAATTTCCTCAAAACCAAGCCCATATACCTAATTCCAACTAGAATATCACACTATAATGCATGTAATTTCAAAAATTATACCTTAATTTGTGCATACGTATTCCTAGTCTATTCCCTAACCAATTTAACATTCCCTAAAAAATGCCTCCATTATACCACAATCAAATTAATTGACTTGTGACTACATAACCTCTACCTTAGGTCAATGGCCCCACTGGTTTCCTTGCATATGAACTATAATAAATGAAGGATACAATTACCCTCAATCAAGCTAAAAATTAGACCAAATAATGCATGTTATATGATGTGTGTTCTTACTAATTCAACATGGATTACTTACAAATACCATCTCCTATAGGGAACAAACTACCAAAGTTTGACAAATACAAGGGGAAAGGTGACCCCAAGGCCCACTTGATAGAATTCTTTGTTGTGTGCCAACTATTGGCCTATAGTAACATATACCTTTTTTGTTATTTCTAAGGAGTCTAATAGGACAAGCCTTGGAGTGGTTTCTAAAATTGCCCAAGAATTTAGTATTTGAACTTGATGATCTTTCAGACAAATTTATGAAATACTTATATAATATTAAACATGAAATTTCATTACTAGATTTAACATAATCAAAACAAAAGGACAATGAAATCTTTGATATTTATCTACAACAATAGAGAGCCCTTATAAGACAATTTACCCATAGTATACCAGGCAAGTAACTAGCCACCATGTTTACCAAGAATCTACATATTGAGATATCTTACAATCTGGAGTTACAGTGTGCACATACCTTCAAGGAGATCATTGACAAAGGTTTAACAATCAAAATATTCCTTATTAACAAAGGTATCATTAAACTAACCTCATCAAATTAGAGCTAGAATCAAAACCAAAATAATGGCCAAAATCATAACCAAGTTCAAGTGCAAGCATTGCAACTTACCCAAGCCAATAATTATGATAGTTTAATTACAACAAGAATGGTGTTTTCAATGGAATAACCAAATCATGACATGTACAAATAGTGAAAATACCATCTCTCAACCAATGTCACATATTTAAATTACTCCTAACCAATAATCTCTTCATCAAATATATAAAGTACAATAACTTAGACCAGTGCAACAAATGCATCAACATATGCCTTTGCAAAACCTTCCTCTATCATCATGTCTTTAGAAATCTTTGAGAGCCCATCAAATATTTGTTTTGTAAACTCATTGAATCTAATTTTATTGATTGGCTTATTTTGAAACACTATATTGAGGGCACTGACTATCCATACTAGTATAAGATAAATGAATTCTATGGGTATCATCAGGTTGATGGCCATAATTTTCATCATTGTGTGCAAATTAAACATGTGATAGAGAATATGTTTGAAAATAGGGAGCTAACATTGGCAAATAGAGCTTCCACATCCAATCAAAATTTAGGGATTTACCAAAATTCCTTTCTACAACATGATAATCAATAATAATAATATTAGTGGCTAGTACAACAACAACATTATCAATAGCCAAGGCAGAACCAACAAATTAGTAGTAGAACTGAAAACATCAAAATAATAAATAGAACCAAAGCCATAATGATGCCAACAACTAATAGACTTACCATGTAGTTTCACATGACTATAACAATGTTATATGCCATATTATAGGAGGTCACATTAACACCTTCCATTAATATAAGAATAAGTACCAATCAAATAAGACTAATGATTATCATTCCTAATCAACTAACCCATGTTGTTAATCCTCCCTTGACATATAACTGCATACAAGACAACTAGTAAGTAGGGATTCCCACTTTTGGACCTTATACCAATAACCATTATTAACCTATGACCATCCACAAGTGCATTGGTAATAAATACTTATCCTGTCTAGTCCCCCTCCACCATCATTTATTAGTGATAATGGTCATATCTCTAATCTTGATTATGTAATCATAACTCAAGGATAGAATATTAACATACCAGATGCACAACCATATTCCACTTCACCCATCATGCAACCAACCATTTTGGATAGGAAGAATCCATTTACCATTATACTATAAAATATGTTTGATATTGTGGAATAATTGCAAAATACACCCACACAAATCTCTATTTTGGATTTGTTGTGTATGTCTACTATCCATTAAAACATCTTGATATAATTCCTTGGCTGACCCCAAGTTCCCAATGACATATCTCTAGACAAATTTAATGCTTTGGTTGGACAACTAACTCTAGGACAATAATTAATTTTCAACTAAAGTGATATATCATCCCTTGGCCGACTTTATAACAATCCATTATACATCAAAGTTTTTATAATGTGGTACAAAGTGAAGTGTGTCCTCATAGATAATGGATCAGCCTAAATATTGTGTATCTAAAGATCATCAAACACCTTAGGTACATGATAGTAGATCTCCAAGTAGAAATAATCAACATCAAAGCCTATGATAATGAAGAACAAGATTCACAAGGCACCATTATCTTACTAGTTATCATTGGGCCCTTAACCCATGATACACTATGTCACATGTTGGATCTTGATTTGTCATATAATATGCTTTTGGGTAGACCTTAGATACATGAAATTCATACAATTTGTTTGAGATTGCACTAGTGCATCAAGTTCTCACATTCATGGATGGAGGTTACTATTCTCAAATATTTACAATCATATAAACATTGAAAGCATTTAGAGGTCGAGTGCCAAAGATATAACTATCATTTTGTTTTGAATCTAGTTGCCAAGAAGGAAAGGGGAAAATAAATACTTGTTGATTCAATAGAGGCCAACTACATTAACCCTAATATCCTTAATTAAATTTCACACATATTGCCTCCTAAAATGTCTAATCATTATACCATCTTAGTTAATGGCCTAGGATAATATTTAACCCATGATACATTCCACATTTCGAAACTTCCATAGAATCCCAAGTCCTTTGGAAAACCAAAATCCAAACCACCTTGTATGGAATGGCCAAGAAAGGGTAAAGCCAAACTACATAGTTTAGCACCTGTTGCTTTTATACCAACCTCTGGTCAAGAATAGGACCCTCTTGCAAATGATGAAACATGGTTATATAATGACAAATTGACTTATTATTACAAAATTTCCAAATACCCCTTTCCTAATCAGATCAGTAAGATCCAAGGATATGAAGGAGGAGGTCTCAAGCCAAATCAAAAAAGAACACTTGATCTAATTTCTATGAGTTAGTATAAAGGAACATATGCTATTTTATTTAAACCACCTGGGGGTGACCCCATATATCTCATTCATGATTTATAGAAAATGACTAGTGATAACAATGTCGATAGTAAAATAGAGTCTTATCATAACCTTTTTAATGACCTATCCAATACTAATTTATTTGACACAAATACCTTTTGTACCCTTCAACTAGTCATTTTCCATAATCCACTTCCATTATATTATCCCCTACTAATAGACTAGGGCCAACAAGAATCAATAGTTCTAGCTGATGATTTTCAAAATGATGAATCCTTCTATGACTTTATATGCCTTAGGGACAATGTTTCATTAGAAGACCACAAATAAGGGTTCTCATTCACATTAGATCCTGATGCCTATTTTAGAGAATGGCTAAACACCCTTAGCCAAAAATAATTAAATAAAAATTTGAGGTCCCAAAGTGAAAACCTCTTTGAGGCATTTTTGGACTAGGAAAATAATAAAGATAAAGGCTAGTCTAGTGTTCAAAACTTATTTCATGCACCATTAAATGGGCGTATTAAACCTTCCTCAAACATAGACCAAGAGACCACCATTGAAAAACTTGTCTATGGGTCTGAGTTTAGTCTTTAATAACAATAATATTTTGATTAACTCATCGAAGAGACCACCAACGACAAAATTACCTGTGGGTCCAAGTTGAGTCCTAAAGAATAAAAATCTTTTGATTGAATCATCCAAAATTTTTCAATTATATTTTTCACATGGCCATCTTTAACCTTAGGGGATTCTTCATGCCTAATATAACTTGAAGAGCTAGTCCAATCAGAGGATTGTACCATTGCAAGCCAGTTCAAATCTTTGTCAACCATTCTAGAAGATGGTTTGACCCATCTAGTGGAGGATGCTAAGAGGTTAACATCAGGACTCTAAACAACCTAAAATGGATTAAATTAGGTGATTCCCTCACTAAAGAGGAACATGAAGTCTTTATATCCCTATTGAGGAACTTTGTTGATATATTTGCATGGGCCTACTCTGGCATGCCTAGCTTGGACCCCACCTTTGTTATGCACACCACCTTTTGGTACATCTAGATGCCAAGCTTGTGAAATAAAAATTTCAAAAGATGAATCCTTACATTGTTGTATTAGGGATGAAAGATCTGGAAAAGCTCTTGGAAGTGAGATAAATGAGGCTAATTGACTACTTGAATTGGATTTCTAATGTTATGCCAGTCATCAAAAAGTGAGAAGGAATCAAGATATATACTAATTTCAGAGACATAAACAAGGCCTTACTAGAGGATAATTTTACTCTACCAAACATTGACATGATCATTTATTCCATAATATACTATGAAATTCTTTCATTAATGGATGGATTTTTAGGGTACAACTAGATTTAAATCTCCCCAGAAGAAGACCATAAAATAGTATTCACCACTCTATGGTAAACATTTTATTATTAGGTTATGTCATTTGGTCTCAAAAACATAGGGGCCATGTATCAAAGATCCATGACCATCATATTTCATGATATGATGCATGAAATTATTGAATACTACATCAATGAGATACTAGGTAAATAAAAGACAAGGGATGATCATCCAGGAGAACTAAGGAGGATATTTGAGTGATTGCATGAATACAAAGTTAGGTTCAACCCTAAGAAGTTTTTTTTTTGGAATTACTTGAGTCAAATTTCTTGGCTTCATTATGTCTTATATTAGCATTAAAGTCGATCTATCTAAGGTATGAGTCATTATAGAGATGACACCACCAACTAATTTGAATCAACTTCATAGTTTTTAGGAAAAAAAGCAATCCATCAAATGCTTCATATCTCAATTGGTGAAAAAATTACACCAATGCACACATGTATTAAATAAATTATTGTAATATCATTGGGATGATGAATTCCAAAAATATTTTTAGCAATTGAAGGACTATCTTGCAAATCCACCTATTTTATTACCTCCCATGCTAGGAAATCCATTCTTCCTATACCTATCATCGATCGATAAACCCCTAGGGGAACTTATATCTCAACATGATGATAATGTAAAATATCATGTCATGTACTATCTAAGTCATACACTAGTAGCATATGAGCATAATTATACACCCATTAAAAAAACCTATTTAGTTATGGTCTTCACAACTTAGAAACTATGACATTACATGTTAAACAAGAAAACCATGGTCATTTGAAAAGTAGATCCACTCAAGTATATACTCTCTAAAATATATTTACAAAGTTGCATGGCTAAATGGATCATATTTCTCAATGAGTTTGAGACAAAATATGTGAACCAAAAAGCCATCAAGGGGCAAGTTCTTGTAGATTAGCTTGTTAAAGTACCCCCTGTAGACACATAGCCAGTAACCTTCAAATTTATTAATGAATCCATTATGACCATCATTGAAATACCTCTTGAGGAACAACACTAGAAGATGTATTTTTATGGATTATTCATAGCACATGGATCAAGGGTAGGCCTTTTATTCATAACACCATAGGGGATCTAAACCCTAAGTCATTCAGGATAAAATTTCCCTGTACCAATAAGATGGTTGAATATGAAGCACTTGTTTTAGGGATTTGATAGGTAGTATAATGGAACATACATCATCTAAAGGTTTATTGTGATTCTCAATTAATCATTAATTAGGTTATATACCATTTTCATACCAAAGATGATAAGTTAGTTTCATACAAGGCCATGGTCAACACTCTCAAAAAATAAATTATTGATATCCAATTTGAACACAAATCAAGGACTAGTAATAGAATAAAAGATGCCATGAATACCATTATATCATTAATTCAACATACAAATACAACCAAGGAATACTAGTTTCTCATTGAAAATCTACCAACACTAGCTCATGAACCTTCAATTATCACAATGATTTAAGATATTATTGGTCCCATCTCTTCTTGGTATTCTAACATATATGCCTATCTTCATGACCAAGTTATGACACCAAACCTATCCTGCAAATAATCTAAATCCTTTATGCATAATGTTGCATGTTATACCTTACTTAGACTAACCTTATGCAATCATAATTTTGATGGAACTCTAATTCATTATTTAAATTCATTATAATATATATTCGCATTATGGGAAGTTCAAGAAGGAGTATGTGGATCCCACATAGTGGGTTAGTCCTATCCAAAAATATCTTACATACTAGGTACTATTGGCCAATGATAGATATAGATGTGGCTGTATATATGAAAAAGTGTGATAAATATCAATGGCACGCCAATCTGATTCATGCCCTAGACAAGGCTTTGAAACCAATGCTTACACAATGGCCATTTGTTACTTAAGGCCTCAATCCAATTGAGAAGATAAACCCCACCTCATCTAATGGCCATAAGCATATCCTTACCACCATAGAATATTTCATTAAATGGGTTGAAGCTATACCCCTCACTTACGTGACTAGAAAGCAAATTTCCAAATTCATATTCAACCATCTTATTTGCTACTATGGTATCTCCATTGACATTATATCTAATAATGGAGTATCACTAAAGAACAAGGATGTTGAATTGCTATGTGTTGAGTACAAAATTAAACAATATTTATACATGACATATTATCCTCAAGGTAATGACTAGGCATAAGCATCTAACAAAAACATTATTAGTATCCTTAAAAATATTTCCAATGATGTTGAATTCGATTGAAACCTTCAAATATTATACACCATCTAGGCATACCATATGAATCACTATACTCCAATAGGGGCTAATCCATACTCACTTATTTATGGTACTGAGGCCACTCATCCCATTAAGGTCAAGTTACCTTCATTGTGCATCTCTTCGAAGCATGTATTATATGATGAATACTATCAAGTATATTTATTTCAAGATTTAGAGTTACTTGATGAGAAAAACATGGATTAAATTAATAACCTTAAATCATACTAAAAATAACTTTGTGGCAACTACAATCAGTTCATGAAACATAGATAATTTGAGATTGGTGATATTGTTCTTAAAGAAATCCAAAATTATACAATGGTCAAGAAGAAACATAAAGGAAAGTTTAAACCCAACTAGGTAGGTTCTTTCATAATTGTTACAAACTATGCCACTAGAGTATATAGGCTCACTACACCACATCGAGATGAACTTGATGAGCCAATGAACATTATACACCTCAAACATTACTTCACTTTAGAAACCTAGTGTATTGTCTATAAGGACTATTTCAAGTTATACCATATGATTGAATTTATTATTTGTACCATACCATTCTATCACTTTACCATCCTACCATAACTTTTCTATTGACCAATTTTTTTTCACCCTTCCTACCTAGCCTATTTGACCTTGGTTCTATTTCATGGTTTCATAACCATTTTCAGCATGAAGATTTAGATCAATTTTAGTAGTTTTTTCAAGTATTCTAGATATAGACCATTTTCTGGAGTAGTATGATATATTTTTTGGCAATTTCATCCTTAATTTATTATTATTTTCTATAACATTTGGGCCAAATTATAATAACCTATGGGAAAATCAATGTCCCACCACCTTGATACTAATTATAACCACCTATGGGAAAATCAGCATCATTGACATATGTTTTATTTATTAATTAAAACCACCTATGGGAAAACTAGGGGAAACACTTGTTTATCATGCCTTGAAGTACCAAATTACCATTACTATGTCATAATATTCCATTATAATAGCTATGCATGTTTTGTTTGAATTGGTTGATACACTAGTCAGATTCTTCTATTGAAGTTAGAACTAAAATGACTTTAGGTTTCATCCTAAGACTATGTAGGTAGTGCTCAATTTACATTTAGTTTATCTTAGCCACACTTTATCCATTCTATCACCATTTTTTTTAAATTAAGTCTGAACACTCTTGCTATTTTACAAGCTTTGACCATTTAGTATCTCATCATTCTCCATTGAGTTTAGATACAGAGAAAATTCCACAAACATTTATAAATTCAATTTAGAAAATATCAAAACATTGGCCACTTATTTGCCTTAAGGATTACCACTTATCATTTAGTTTCCCCATCCTTATTATTCCTCTTGTCCCACCCATTCTTGCCATTTTGTGAGTTCATTCTTGCATTATTCTATAACATCCATCACGTTTTTATTTCTCATCATTTTCTTCTATCCTATTTCCTAGGAGAACTACATTTGGCCTAAAGTTTTTTTTGATATTACATCCATGGAACTATGTAGATAGCATCCACTTACCTAGTGCATCTCGAGCCAGCTCAGCTAACCCCTTCCACTTCTCTTATTCCCCCATCTTTTTTGTTTATTAAGATGTCTCCGATTTTATAGGGGTAATGTCTATCTCCTTTTTTATATTACATTATTTGTACTAACATTATAATTATCTATTGTTTTTTTTCTCTTTGTTTTGTTTTATTTTTCTTGGTTTTTATTTATTTGTTTGCCTATTTTTTGCTTTCTTGTTGTGCCATGATTTAGTATATGTGCATTCATTGGGTGATTCATTGTGAATTATTCTTGAATCCATCCATATTCAGGCATCCACATTATCATCATGGTTTTATCATTCGTGCAATATTTTTACTTAACTATTAGATCAAGAGTCAATCCTTAAGCATATTTTAGCCGAGTCCTCATGGTGTTCTATCATGATGCCTACCCTCACATTCTATAAAAAAAATCAACTTTAGGGAGTCTACATAATTATGAATCAATGATACATCTTGGTACCAAAAACATTCCCAATCTAATCCAAATCATATCCTAAATAGAGTAATTAAACAAATGAAATAATTTTAACCTTTGTTAGTTCGAACGAGCATCTCCCTACTAGTAGATTTCCCAAATTCATATGTATCCTTTGTATCAATTTAACATCATATTTACCATCATCATTCTATATTATTTTTTCCATAATCTAGATACGAGTGATTATAACTGGCTTTGGGTAAATCATTGTATACCATCCCACTTGTTTACCATAATTGAGATACTAGTGATTATAACATCCTTTAGACACATCATTGTAGACCATAGCACTTGTTTATTGTAATTGGGATACTAGGAATTATAACCATCTTTGGATAAATCATTGTATACCATCCCACTTATTTTCCATAATTAGGGTATAATGATTATAAACACCTTTGGAAAAATCATTATATATTATCCCATTTGCCTTACCAATGATTTTAATTGCCTTTGGTCAAATCATTATGTTTCCATCCATTTTAAGGTTGATTATTATAACCACCTTTAGGCAAATAATTCTCTCTCTTATACCCAACTAGGGCATGTTTTTATCCTACCAATGATTAGAACCACCTATGGGCAAATCATTGCTTTCTCTTTTTATGATTATAACTATCATTAGACAAATCATCCTCTTGTTACCCTAAGCCTTTTCCAATGCTTATAATCACCTTTGGGAAAATATTCACCTTTTTTTATCCCACCCATGCTGATGATTATAACTACCTATGGGAAAAAATCATCCTATTTGTCTACCCTAACTGGGGTAGCTCCATATTTCACTGATTATAATTACCTTTAGGTAAATCACTCCATTCTACCGCACCAATTCATCTATTTGGTCCACTCATTTCCTTCTTTTGAGGGATCACAAGGGGGAACCTATAGTTCATCCATTACCATTGAATTCATAATCATAAAATAGCTTTTCATTATTTAAAAATATGTTACTATGATTATAGTTTGGAACACCTTCCCAAACAGGGTCAAACTATAGACACCTAAAACTAGCCACCAATGGCTTCATACCAGACATCAGACTAACTCTTACCAACTTTTGTAAACTAAAACTAAGAATCATTGAATGTCCCAAATTAACTTTTTAAATATTCATCAAAGGCTATAATCTCATTAAGACATCCCTAATTTGGGTGCCCTACCATAAAAAACACAAATCTCTCACAAATTCATCTCTAATAATTCTATGACATTACAACATGTAATTTGGACTATAAACCAATTAAATGGGGCAAGTGTACACATATAATTAAATCAAATCTTGGTAATTCTAAAAATATTAATTAAAATTAATTAAAATGCAAAATCAAATTAAATGCCTAGTTGAATTATCCATGAGCAATTAATGAAATTCTAAAAAAGGAAATTAAAAAATCAAGAAAATCCTAGGAATTCATAAATACATTTTGTGAGCTATCAAATATCCTAAAATATCTCACCCATGCCTATTCATTTATAATCATGAAGATTTGACGCCTTTTAACTCTATTTGGGTTAAATAAATTTCTTAGGTTTGGTTTAAACCCATTCCAAACTTAAACTACACTCTAACTCACCTTGGGTTGGGGTTAGTTTCTAAACCTATAAATACAAGCATTAGCCTCTTCATTTGGTGAGCTTGGATAGAGTAAAGTTATAATGTAGGTTTTTTGACAAGATTATAGGAAATAGTGTTATAATTCCAAAATCATAAGCCAATACATCAATCATAAGCGAAATACAAAGCCACACAAACCAAACATAGTGCCAAGGAGAGAAAGAGATAGACATGATCCATTGATAAAGACTTCTTGAGCACAAGCTAAGCAAGCCAAATGAACAAACCATTTGAGGCATTAAAGGAAGGTAAGAGATCTTATTTATTTTTCATTTTAATTGTTTTTCAAATATTTTTTTCACTAAGTTCCCCCTGTGATCTAGGCATGGAGGTATTAAGCTTATTAGTGTGTTTATTTCATTATTTTATATGAAAACTAAAATTTGATCTAACGTCCCCTCTATCATGAAATTCCTAGTATCACAAATTTTACCTCTTTACAAGTTATTACTCATATTTATAGGTGATATAATATTGATTCCAAATATCTTAGCATGGATTATAAATGGAATCATTCATTAGTGTCTTTTGAGACCTCTTGATTGGCCCTTAGTCTATGCAACATGTTATAACCTCTATGTGAAATATTCATGTTTGGAGACCCTATTTGAGTCGTGAAACTAGGTTCAATCATAGTTCATGTTCTTAGTGTATTTTTGTTAGGTGGAGGAGATAAATTTGGTGTATCACCTCCCTATTTTAGTTTTCTTTCAATTATCTCTCTCTTTTCCATGAAAGTAATAGGTTTATTATTTATTATAGGTAAAAGTGGGTTTTTGAGGAACCATACCCATACAAAAGTACCACCTCAGTGGCTAGTAACATATACCAAAATGTCACCATACATAGAAATAACATGCAAGTTCACTAGATAGACACAATATAGACATATAACAAAAATAGTTGATTCACATCTTCTATTACAAAATAAAGAGATTTAGCTATGACTTTTATTCCATTCCTCATAAGTTTTCATCCATTATTGACTCATTATTTTAAATTTATTCTCCAAACCTCTTAAAATGTTTCCTTTTTAGATGTAGTAGCCACTCCTTTAAGCTTTTTCTTGGGACTAGGATCATATTCACTTAAGTAAACATTGTTTAAGAACATAGATAATCCTTCCACGCTAGACATTACATTATTCACTATTACTTTATTAAATCTAACTATAATATTAAATTTATCTTTTATTTCTATATTATCTTGATCTATCATATTAATTATGTTAGTCATAATCTCAATCTGTGAAGCCATTTCCACTTCCCTCTCTCGAGTGCAATACAATCCATCTTTTTTATTGAAGTTGTTAACCTCTTTTTTCAATCTTGAATGATCCTTCATGAACCAACAAAGAAATCCATTATGAATGTTTACCTCATCCTCTATAATCTCTAATATATTTTTATTTTTATAAAAATCATTAAAATAATTCAAATCAAAGTCTACCTAAATCTTAGAATGAGGATCCCTTATTTTTTCTTCAACATGGTCATCCTTCCCTTTATTACTTGTAGAATAGAATTTAATACTTCCTTATTAATAGATATGTGAGTATTAATTTATGTATTTTATTCCTAAAAATTAATTTAGTCCACCTCATCTAAGTATTATTTTCTATGCCATTATCCTTATCCATCTCGTCAAGATCTATCACTGCATCTGAATCATGTAACATTTATTTACTAAAAGACCCTTCTTTCTTATTTTATACCTTATCATTAACTTCATTATTATTTGGTTTAGGTTTGAAACTACTAATTATAATCCCTTTAGGAGGTATAGAGTCTAAGACATTGATCTTGACATTTTTCCTTTTTACAATCAAGTACTACAAAGTAGGGTGTTGAGCTTGGAAAAACTTATATATGAAGAAAATTATAACATGATGTAATGGCTCTAGTTTCTTACCCATTTGGACTTCCTTAACTAAATTTTCTATGGACTTAAAGATATAAAATTTAATACTCATAAGAATAGTATGCCTCGTATAATTTAGGAAAGGGATATGGTAATAATGAACAACTTTATATCTACCATCTAGAGTTACATACTTGATTATCTACTCTACCACATCATCAAATGGAATAAGAAAGTCTTCTATTTTGAATCCTCCTTAGAACATCGTAATCTTTTCATCCCCCACAAGAAAATTTTCCTTTTATTAATTGATATTATTAGTCAATTTGATGTATTTTTTTAATTTAATTTAAAGTCTAGTAACCCTAAAAATCAACTCTTTTATGATTTCAATAGAGATGTTCCTAATTTTTTACAAATTTTTAGGATAGATAAGTATCATATCCACATATATGATCTATGAAATTTGTTAACCCCCTTATATGAAAAGTTCACCATACCATAGGCTTCTTTCTTATGTAATCCATAATCATTGGTTCCATGCAGTTCAAATCTCCGCCCATGGCCAAATACCTATCTGTTGCCTTACGAAAACCCACACTTGGAATACTTCCAAACTTAATGAGTTCAATATTATCAATATCCTTTACATAATTATAGATTTATATGAATATGTAATGATGTCTAAAATAAAACCATTTGAGGATATGATTATGAATGTCATAATAACTCATCATAATTAAAACACATATTTAAAAGGGTATTCTTATGTGTTAATGCTTATGTAAGATCTGACCCCTACATAAATGGATTACTTTTATCTTTGTTTATAATATCATTTATATGATTGAGATGAATCTCCATGTTATGCCAAAATTTTAATTTCTTTATTTCTAACTCTCTATTATAAAATGAATCAATAATCATATTGCCCTCTCTATACATGTTCTAGAAGATGAATTTTTCAAACCCTTTGCTTGTTTGAATAATTTAATTTATTATATGTGATATAAAACATGCAACTAAATTCTTATTATTTAGGTATTTGATAATATTTAGATAAAATCCCTCATTAAAAATAAATATGTAACCTAATTCATAAGCCACATGTATCCCACATAAGGCTGCTAGAGGTTTAGATGAATGATTAGATTGGAAGCCCATGCTTCCTTCATAATCAAAAATAAGATCCCCATGATGATCTTGAATAACCCCTCCTCCTCCTAAAATCCTAGGGTTTCTTTGAGGACCCATCAAAATTAAGGTTTATCCAACCTAATTGAGCATCCAACTATGTTATCAATTTTATCAAAGATATCTTGGGTTCCACCAAAGGAATGTTGTCAGGTTTAATATTCTATTATTTAGAAATGATTTCCTCAAATGAAAAGAAAGGATACCTTTTCCCCACCTTATATTTTTGAAATTTTCAAATAAGAGGGAAAATATTTTGTTAGATACTCTAATGAATGAGCTATGCTTGTTCCTAAAGATTGTATTATCACGTTCCTTCCAAATTCCCCACAAAAAATGAGATAAAGACAAACTCCACATCTCCTTGAGTTCATGGTTAACAAAAGGAAAATACCAAGCCTACCAAGCCTCCATTAGAGATGAAAGAAGAACCTAATAAATTTAAATATTTGAAATAGAGAACCCCTAATGTGGAAAGAAAATATGCAATCAAGGAATATATTATTAATAAATTACCAAGCATTCTCACACATAACACACCTATTTACCTCATAAAGACCTCTTTTACTTAGATTATCCAATGTAAGACTTCTATTTTGGACACTCAACCAACTGAAGATGTTGATTTTTGGAGTTATATTCTTATTCCAAATATTTCCAAAAGCATTTCCCCTATCTATTAGATTTTGAAGATTCATGTATCTAGAATTAACTTGATATATTCCATCTGATGAATCAATCCAAATTAATTCATACTCATACTATATATTTATAATATAGTCACTCTTAAGAATAAAATTTTGATAAAAAATAATATTTGTTGAAGCAACATCATCATTATCAAGGGTTAAATTTTTCTACATTTTTTTACCATTGCAAACCTATAATAATCAACCACCATTTCCCTAAATATAGAAGAGATTGTAGGAGAAACATGATACCAAGGAACAATATTCTATAACGAATGGTTTAGAAGCCAAGGATCCTTCCAAAATATAATGTTATGACCATTACCTAGTTTCCACTTACAACCCTTGAGTAATATATTCCTATTATTGGAAAAGAAATTCGAGATTATGGAATCCTTGATAAGAATAGGATTAGAAAGGAAGGATAAAGGAGAATCATAACCAAGATATTTGGCACATAAATTTCTTACTTAAGGAGAAGGTTCTTTGAGAAGTTTCCAACAAAGCTTAAAAACTAACACCTTGTTAATATAGGAAATATTTCTAATGCCCAACCCTCCAAAGGATTTCAGAAGGCATATCTTATCCCAAGCCACTAGAGGGAATTTATGAATGTCCTCCACACCCATCCATATGAACCTTTTTTAAATTTTGTTAATTTTTTTCTATATCCCTTTGGACTTTTTAGATAGAAACATGATGTAGATAGGGAGGCTTTGTAAAAAACTTTATGGGAAAAATTTTACCTGCGTGAGAAAGAAAATCCCCTTTCAAACTTGGAATTTTCTTTTGAAACCTTTCAAATTAGAGGGAACCAAAATTCACATTTTATTTTCCCCATAAAAAGAGGCATACCTAAATACACTAAGCAAAGATCCTTGATATGAAAATTAAGAATATGAGTAATATTTCTTTGATGATGGACCAACTTATTGATTAAAAAATAAATAAATTTTAGAGTAGTTTATAAAAAATTTTGAGATAAAAAAATTAACTATCTAGAATTAACTTAAATTATTTAAACTCCATTATCGAAGCTAGATCCAAAATAATCATGTCATCAAAACATTATTGGTGAAGAGAAGGAAGAGCCTTTGAGGCTAGTTTGAAACCATTCAAATAACCCTATTCAACTGCATTCATAAGGTTTATACTTAGATAATATACCATTATAATGAAAAATAATGGAGACAAAGGATCCCCTATAGCTCGCTCACTCCTAATAAACCTTATTAATAATCCATTAATAATAATAGAAAACATCATCATTGGAATGTTGTTGTAAATCAACCTTATAATATGCTTTTGGAAACCAAATTTCTTTAGAATGAAATCTAAGAAACTCTAGTCCACTCTATCATAATATTTGGCCATATCAATTTTAAAAATCATACCCACTTATTTACTTTTTTTAATTAAATGTACCATATCATGAAAAACAATTATACCATCCTAGATTTGTCTTTCTAAATCATATCCACCTTGATTAGAAGAAATAATTTTATTTAAAAATGGATTATTCCTCAAAGCCAATTTTTTTGTAAGGATTTTATAGACAAAATTAAACATTTTGATTATCATAAACTCCTTAAATTATGAGGTCCTATCTTCTTGGGGATACGATTAATAAATGTATTATTAAGTTCTCTGAGAAGTTTGATGGAGGAAAAAAATCATCCACTACTTCCCATAAATCCATATTAATAATATCCTAATATTATTGATCGAAAAACATAGGAAAGCCATCTAGACCTGACAATTTGTTTTTATTCATTGAGAACATATCTACCTCTATTTCTTATTCTATTACATATCTCAATAAACTATCATTATCCTCATCAGTAATAAAAGTTGGGACATGTTGAATAAAAATTGTGGTCAATTCTTTGATAGGCACTGAGTTGGGAGAAAAAATATATTTGAATAGAGTCACTACTTTCTCTTTAATTATACCCTGATCAGTATGAAGAGATTCATCCTCATCAAAAAAATTATTAATAATGTTATGAATTCTATTTTTTAGTGTGGTCAAATGAAAAAAAATTGTATTATGATCTCCCTAATTTAACCAAGTAGCCCTTGATTTTTTTCTCCAAAAAGTTTCCTCTTGATTTAGAATGAAATGATAATCTAACACTAGTTTATGCTCATGCAAAAGTAAATGTTCAATAAGAACTTGGGTAATAATATAATCTTCAAGAGAAGTCATCTCAAATTTAATATTATCTTTTTGGTGGAAGATATTTTTAAAAATATGATTCCAAACATAGATTTTCCTTTTGACATTTTTTAATTTTTGAGCAAACTTAAACATAACTATACTATAGACTTTCACATTCTACCATTCATTTATTCTTCCTAGTATTTCTCATTGAGTAAACCACATATTCTCAAATCTAAAAGGAGTCTTCTAAGTTTTGAAATTGGTAAGAATATTAAGAACTAATGGATTATGATCCAATCCAATCCTGGGGAGAGAAGATAAATATAAGTCCTAAATTCTAAACCAATAAAGGGAAATAAGATCCCTATCCAATCTTGTTTGAATAATAATCTTACCAGTTATTTTATTATACCAGGTAAAATGAGAACCCCTTAGTTCAATATCAAATAGCTGATTTATAGTTATGAACTTAGACAATCCTCCATACTTTTAAATAAAAAGTAAACACCTCCTTTTTTTTCTCCAACACAAATTGGGGTGTTGAAATCACCAACAAGCATCCATTTAAAATCTTTACAAGTATTTCTAAAAGGCACCAGTTCTAACCATAATCTTCTCCTACCAATAATTATGTTAGGAGTATATATATTTGAAATAATATATGAGAAATCCTATGAAACATTAGTAAATAAAATTGATGGATGGTTTCTATTTAAAAAAGGATTTCACCTTTCACTATTTTATCATCACAGAAGGTAGCAATACCCCCTGACACTCCCTCTGATCCTACACTAGCCAACAAAGCTTCCTTCTAAATATAATGTTTTGTTGCTTTCAAAGCATTACCAACCATTTTTATTTCCTAAATAGCCAAAATAGTTGGTTGATTTGTGATCCTTATATCTCTAAAAACTCTATATTTGATAGAATGATGCAGACCCCTAATATTCCAAGATATAACCTTCATTAATCCTACTTATTCCATCACCTAACATATTGTCTACTCAATTTAAGATTAAGAATAGATTGATAACCATTGTATATCTCATTCTCAATTTTACTCTTTCTTGTTTTAGTTGATGAATATTTCTTTTTTATTATGTATACTTATGTCTACCTACTTCTTATACCCATATAAAATAATATCCTTCTCCTCTAGCGTAATCCAATTTAAAACTAAGTGATGTACAAGTTGAATATATCCTATTATAAAACTCCTTTTTATCCATTTCTTCATTCAACCTCAAGATGTCTTGAGCTGAGTTAGAGAGAGATTCTTTTACTAGTGAAAAACTTGTCAAGGAAACCACTCCAACTTGCCTTCCTCTAAATTTTCCAAACATTGGAAATGATTGTAAACCACTAGAGAAGTAAAATGAGTAGAAACATCTTCAGTATTTTGAAACTTTTTAATATCTTTATCCATGTCATTGACTTTGTGTTGCCTCTATTTTGAAATTTTAATTGATACAAGAGTATGTTCTCTTCCTTGAAACACTTATTTATAATATGCATGTACTACCTTATTATCCTCTAAATATTTGACCATACTTCTTGTAAAAATTTCTATTGAATCTGGCACATTACCTTATGTAGAAGCATCATGGATCCCTATAGAGTTTGAAATTTTTTATTTTAGAGGAAAATGTGCCTGAGAGAGATGTTGAGGCTTCAATGGAATCTCATTTGAACTGATATTTAATTTCCTCATCTATGTATTTTGGTCCTTTTTAAAAATAAAGGCATTACCCTTTTTATAAAGGAGGGGAAATTTCTTGTCATATGTCCTAGTTTCTTACATACTTCACATTTGAGTAATGAGTATTCATATTCAATTTTATGAATCCTTTCTCCACTTGAGAAACTAAGAATTAAAAAGGGGGAAATTCTTGATCCATACTTGCATTCCCACATAAATGATCATGCACCATGCATGTTCTTGATTTTATAGTATAATCAAAGGTAATAAGATTGCCAAATGTTTTTTCTATATTGATAAACAAATATTATTCCCAATATGCAAGAGGAAACCTAAGAAGCCACACCCAAATGGACATATTATTGATATATTCTTGTTCAGGATCAAACCTTGCTTTCCATTTTTTTAAAGTCTAGATCTTCACATAAACTAAGGCCCACCTACTAAGATATGTGAACTATCTTCCTCATTAATACATTTGATCAGGAAAAAAATCAATAATAAAATAAGATATATCTAAAGGTCCTCTTATCTTCCAAAGAATCCTATCCTAAGCCCTATAATGCTCTATATTAGGACATGGCTCCATAAATTTATTGACCAAACATAAAGACCACCATAAAGATGCCTTATTTTTCAAATCATCTAACACTTTAATATGAAAAACTCTTGTATATTTGAAGTGTATAGATATATACCTATAAAAACCTCCTTATATTCACTAATATTTCCCTTGATCTTATCAACCCAATAAATTTTATTGGGGCTCACAAAATGGTTAGAGAAGGTCGATAGTTCTAGTTTATTCCCCACCTAGGAATATTGGATAAACAATTGAGCACGATAAAAATTACCATTAGTAGAGATGCACTAATTAACCAAAATATTGGGTGGATAAGGCACACGTTTCAAGCTCTCTAAAATCTACACCATCACTTGCCACTTCACACTCCATGAAACCTAAAACCTTTTAGCCTGCATGATTTTCCTTGATTTACTTTTCCCAGATCTTTTCCTTCAATGAAAACCTTAAAAATCAATAGGTTTATTAATAGTCCTTAAGTAAGGCTATATTAAAATATAAGGTCACCCAAAACCTTTGAAGAGTCTACATACTATCACTTAAGTAAGGAAGCTTGAACACCCTCCTCAAGGGTGAAACTTTTGTTGATAACAATAACCACATATACGTGAATCAACCTTGGAAGGTTGCATCAACTCTTATATCTAGATGGGACACAAGTGTTTAATATATAATAATTGTTGAAATTATATGTGACCACTTAGATATGTATGGGTTCTATGTCATCTTCACTTTGATGCAATCAAATCTATGTCATGGACTATCTCTCCTTATCAAATATCCAAACCCTAGTTCTTTGTATTCATATTAGCTATGGTAAAAATGGGTTTGAGGGCACATGGTGTAAATATAACCCAAAGACCCCTTTATTAATGAGAATTGTCTACATATATAATACTATGAAGAGGGCATTGGATTTATGTATTTTTCCCCTATGTGTTGGCTTGTGTGTGAATCATGTAATGTGTGAAAATAATGTACAATAATGACCTAGCTTATAACTTAGAAAATATGGATATTGGGATGAAACTTCAATAATTTATACATATAGATGTGTTATACATATGACTAATCTAGAAATAAGATAAAGTACAAAATATTTTATCACTTGAGTGCTTGGTTAAATTCCTTTGGTAAATTTCCATATGAGTTATTTGGTTTATGCTAGGTGAGGAATGAATGAGGATTGATTATGGATTTATACCAATCCATTTGGATAATATCTCACATAAAATAACTTAGGATAACCATAGGTATATTTTAATTTTTTTAATTTATTGAATATAAGGTACTAGACACTCATGTTAGGTCAAGACACCTAAGTTAACATAGGCATCTGACTATGATGTAAGTGTCCTAGAAGTAAAAAAGTACGTAGAGGTCAAAAATTTATAGAGATGGAAGATAAGAAATTTTAGACATTTTGAGCATGATAAAAGATTTGAACCATCAAAATAACATTGGTCAGACTAATATATATGCAATTACACATAGATAGATAGTGTATGCAAGTCTTTCGATAGAAGAAAGGTCTAGAAGCTAAAGGCACATCCATGATATGTATTTGATAAGTGTAAAATATTGAGTTATTATATAATTTATAAATAGTGTCTATAATTTAATTAAATAATCAAATAGATAATTTAATCTTGAATTAAATTAAAATTACAACCATCTAACTATGATTTGATATTTTTAATTTTATCATGAAAATTAACAACTTTTTCATCACCTTTCATGGCATTTGTCATGAGTTCAATAATAATCTTGATAATATTAGAAATTAGTGTATCTTCATGCATTGATTCAAGGAGTTTCTAAGCTTTACTAGGATATTCTTGATTTCTAACATGGAGTATGAATATATCCTTAAAACTACTTAGGATGATCAACATTTCTTTTTGAAATTTATGTTGATAAGAATTTTCATTTTTGGTTGTTGCATGTCTCCTAAATAGATATTTATATATCAAATTAATAATATTCTATCCATGAAATCAGATTTGATATGGATATTTAAAATGTTATATTTAGTTCCCTTTAACATTTTCAACTTATCCATACTTAAGCCTTGAGAGGCCATTTTGTTATGACTTAAAATGACACTTTACAATAATTTTTTAGATAAAATATTTAAATATACTTTTACACACCTTGGTACTAATTGATAGTGATGAATTGGAATATTTATGTGTTTATGCATTTATTCTAACCTGTAATGGTTGATAATAAATTTATTGTCTCACATGTACATAGGTAGTGCCTTGAACTCCATAGTTCTCATTATCTTATCATTTTCATTTTCCCATAAATTTATTTGACATTTTGTCAAATAGTTAAAATGTCTTTTGAATGATATCAAATTCTAAAAAAAAATCATTTAGAATTTTTTTTAATGATTACATCTAAAAAAAAAAAATTTAATTAATTTTTTGATAGATGTCCATAACATGTTTTAAATATCCCATTTGATACAAACTGGGAATATGCTCACAAAGGTTGTGGAGTTTGACTTTACACCTACAAATTGTATTTGAATAAATTGCCTCTTAAGACCCTTTTCAACAAACCCATTTTATTTGATGGATTTGTGATTATAATGCTAGATAATTTCCTAAAAGTGAAACAACTTTTTTCTAACAATTTTTAGAACATATGATTTAAATGCCTTGCTTTGAATTCCATAAGTTGTGCTGCAAGATCCTTTTTCACTCAAATTTCAAGAAATACCTACCATTTTTTAAGAACCATATGAAGGAATAGATGATTGAGTTTCACACTTATTTTAATATTATAAACCACCCACTAAATTAAGTAAAGTGCATGGAAGACAAAGTTTTGAACCTTCTTAGAGCTATTGTATGTCAAAAGATCAATCTCTTTATGGAATATCATTCTTAACAAAGTAATCAAAAAAATTAATATAAAAAAAAAAAACCACATAATCCCTAGGCTATTGTTTTGCCTAGTTTCAAATTTGGAGACAAGATAGTGATGTACACCAATTTTTACACCCCATTATGAAATGAAACCAACCATAGAAATCACACTTTGAAAAGAGGATTATATGGTAGAATATCTCTATCATAGAATTTTTCATAAATCAAGTTGAATAGGGGTAGTGCCTATTATAATAAGACCTATAAAATTCTAAAACAACAACACCTATATCTTTTACCATGATAGAGGAGCCAGTAAAATGAATAATACTTTTTTTAATATGAATGACAAGTTATTAAATTAATTGCATAACTAAAATAATGTAAAAATAATAAATAGTTAGATAATAAATCCATTACACACCACAATATTATCATGAGAAGACATCTATGAGGTATAAAAAACACATAAAGCATATATTCATTAATTGAGAAAACATTACACATCATAACTTTCATTTCACCTCACTTCTCTTTACACAATTCCTTCACAAAATGCCTAGAGACATTTCCATTTGAATTAATTCATAATAAAATGATGTTACAAAGGTAAAAATGGTTTATAAGGGGTGATAATAGTTGTAACCAACCTATCAACATTTTTGATTAATCACATTAAATATTAAATTTAAATTTTGTTGTTTGCAAAACATAAGTTTTAAATACCTTTTTGTAATTAAATAATAAATATAACATTTATTATTTTCACTATGGAACAATGTGGGAAACTAAAGAAACCCCACAATTATTAATGTCCTAACACACAATACACTACTCTACATTGATTACAAATGGCTTTCTTTTATTTTTATTATATATAATTCCATTTGATTAGATATTATAATTTTATATATGTGAAGATGATATACATTGATTGTGTAGATTAGCCTTTCTTGTTCCATAGATGATTGATGTTGTTTTTTGTTATTTTTAAAATATATTTATTATGTGACATTTTATTTTCCATTGTGTTTGACTCTAATTTTTGGATATTAAATTGTTTGTTATTTATGTCACATTAAAATATCCATTATGTGTGTGACATTATATTATCGATTGTGTTTGTGTGGCATTAAATTATCCATTTTTTTGGTCAGGATTCTTCTGTGACTTTGAATTCTATTACATGTGTTTTATATTGTTTGTCATGGTGATGAAATTTTGTGTGACTCTATTTTATATGTGTGGATAGATCTTTAATTATTTGTTAATCTTTATATGATTATTAATCTTTTTGTTGTCATGATTTATATCACACTTTTACTTTATTGTTAGTAAGGCAATGATGCATATCATGGACATTTACACATAATTATTACTCATTGTATGCATGTTCATTCCTATGTTCTTTATTTAATCTCTCTCTCTCTCTCTCTCTCTCTCTCTCTCTCTCTCTCTCTCTCTCTCTCTCTCTCTCTCTCTCTCTCTCTCTCTCTCTCTCTCTCTCTCTCTCTCTCTCTCTCTCTCTCTCTCTCTCTCTCTCTCTCTCACACACACACACACACACACACACACATATATATATATGTATGTATGTATGTATGTATGTATGTATGTATGTATGTATGTATGTATATATATATATATATATGTATATATATATATATATATATGTATATGTATATATATATATATGTATATGTATATATATATATATATACATATATATGTGTGTGTGTGTATATATATACACAGATATATATA